>WNWK01000564.1:207500-210000 GCA_009830355.1 Cherax destructor | reverse complement strand
GTAGCTCTGAGTTATCTATGTGTTTTACTCCCATGTATTTGTCTTGAAATAAAGTTTGTAAAAAAAAAAAAGATGGGTGGTAGGGAAGTGGAATATTCAAATGGCTTCAGAAGAAATCTAAATATTCTTCCTTGAAGCCTTTTTATCCACTTCTCCGAGGCAATGAATCCCACAATTGACACCAGAGGTGGACCCCATTATATATATATATATATATATATATATAGTGTTATCTAAATAGAATAATATTTTGAATGAATTTTCACTTTGAAGAAGAAGAAGAAGAAGGAGAAAAGAAGAAAAGAAGATGATGATAATTAGAACAATGTCTAAAAAACATATGTAAAAAATACGTCATTATCAAAAACATTGGATGTAAGAAACTGTCCAAAATTGGCCCAAAATAAGCGAACCAAAAAAAAAAAAAAAATTCTTAGATAGAAAAATGTCAGCGATTCCATATAAAAAATTTTTTTTAAATAATGCGCCAAAAATAAAGAAAAAAAATATAAAAAAATGATTTAGTGATAAGTAAGTTTCGCTGAAGATCAATATCATTGTCAAAGCAGATTCGCATATCAAAATTATGTCTATAAAATAGGGGTCAAATAAATAGAGAGTCCTAGGCATAAAATGATTTAGTACTATAGAGAAGTCAAATATTGAGTCTTAGACGTAAATATGGACATTTAGATCACAATATATGCAGTACAGTCATAAATATTTGAGTTTAGCGAAATGTGAGTTTAATCACTTTATGTGCCTTGAATCAAAGCACATATTAATCAAAAAATATGCAGTGATAGTGAAGAATATAGTGCGAGTTAAGTCAAACATGTAGTCGGTGAAGACACATGTGAATCAATAGCAAACATATGAATGAGGAAGACATTGTCTAAAATGAAGTTTTACAGAAATCTTGAGAGAGAGATGAGAAGAGAGAGAGAGAGAGAGAGAGAGAGAGAGAGAGAGAGAAGAGAGAGAGAGAGAGAGAGAGAGAGAGAGAGAGAGAGAGAGAGAGATGATAAAACCCTCAAAAGGGAATAAAAAAAAAAATTACACAGTACAGTGGCTGGAACAAATCACCATTAAGACCCACACCTGTGGAGATAAACCTTACGGCGACGTTTCGATCCCTCCGAGACGGACCGAAAAGTCGTCGTAAGTTTCCAAAGGGACAATTATCTTTTTTTTTTAACTTCAGTCAAAGAAACAAGAAAGTAAATATAGATAAAAAGAAATTGACGTGAAAGCAGCAGTGAGACATATACATAATAGCATCAAAAATTACGATAAATTAGGAAGTAAGATTTTTGGACGCTATTGTCGGTTAAAAGAAAAGGTTAGAATTAATAATTAATTACTACAGAGCACAATGTCATTTTTCACTTGAATATTGTGGTAGATTTGGTAGAATATAGTGGTAGATTGATAGAATACAGTGGTAGATTGGTAGAATATAGTGGTACAGCAACACAACTCTGCTGCTGAGACTACAACACTGTAGACAGTACAACAAAAGTACAAAAAAGTAAACAGGTAAAAGTAATGAGGTGAATCACAGCCAGAAGCCAATGTTATCCCGTTGACAGTTACCGATCAGTCAAACTGACAAGCGTAAGGCAGTAACATTGACTAGCGTAAGGCAGTAACATTGACTAGCGTAAGGCAGTAACATTGACTAGCGTAAGGCAGTAACATTGACTAGCGGGCGGGAATGACATTGATAGCGTGTGAATCACAGCGTCAAAAGGGTGTGAATAACACTGCTATTCACACACACATATACGGTGAGTTAGCTACACAAGCACACGAGAATCACAGCGCCGTCAAAAAGGGGGAACAAATGACACGTTTACCGCAGTTTCTCGCGCTGCGCTCACCTTGACACGATCCATCCAACCACACCTCTTCCTTCGTTCCTCCGGCCGTTCCTCCTTCCGTTCCTCAGGCCGTTCCTCCGGCCGTATCACCGTCCGTTCCTTCCTGAGACTACGACATTTATTAACGTGCCCAGAGAATCTTCCACTGAATCCATTCTTAGGCCTATTTTCGTGCCATCAGCGATTTTGTCATGTCATTTGAAGATGGTGTCATAAAGCCAGCTACTGTGAAAAAAAAAACAGAGGCAAAAAACAGAGGCAATTAGCTAGCATTTTTGAAAATCTATCGAAGTCTCCCTTCTAGATTTTGTTATCCTGAGTGTGTAGGCCTCAACAAGTTAAAACCCTCCATGATGCCATGTGCTGATTGACCCATGAGTGTTGCAACGTCATCACTTCACTTATAATAATAATAATCATAATAATAATAATAATCTTAGAATGGCGTTCACAATGTGAACGAATTCCATTTGAACAGACGAACAAGCAAGAGACAGAGAGAGAGAGAGCCAAGGTCTTGGGTTCCATAGTTCAGTCAACCCGTCGATCATTACACTGGAATATCTGCCAGCATAATGCCGTGGAGCCACGTACATGGTAGTGAATCTGGCCCCACG
>WNWK01000564.1:170000-205000 GCA_009830355.1 Cherax destructor | reverse complement strand
CGCCTCTTCACTGGCCGCTACTGTGTGTGTGTGTGTGTGTCTGTCTGTCTGTCTGTCTGTCTGTGTCTGTGTCTGTGTGTCTGTGCCTGTGCGTGTACTCGCCCATATGTTGATGCAGGGGTCGATTCACATCTCCTGGCCCCTGTGTGTGTGTTCAATTTATTTAAAGATAAAATCTCCAGTTACCTTAACTTTTCCTCTTTACCGTCAATGATTCCCTTAAACAAATTATATAATTCCTCGTTTATCTTAAACTCTCCTCTCTGTCTCTCTGTCTGTATGTCTGTCTGTCTGTCTGTCTCTCTCTCTCTCTCTCTCTCTCTCTCTCTCTCTCTCTTTCATTATTTAACAACTGGTTGTATACATTATTAATTTCCTATCTTTAATTTTTTTTTCTCCCTGAAACTTCATAATTTTTTGTGAGTATTTTTGTATTTAGATTTCCTTAGCTTGTATTATCTCTTCTACCAACATTGCTTATCTCTCTCCTCCTCTTCTTCCCTCTCTCTCTCTCTCCCTCTCTTTCTCTCTCTCTCTTTCTCCTTCACATTTAATTATTTTCCTCCAATACAGCAACAATCAAAATGTTTTTTTTTTAATTGAGTTTCAGTTTTCTTCTCATTTATAACGTTCCTTATTTCGAGTCATTTTTCAATTTACTTATTCATGTGTCGTTCCTTTTCTCTGAGTCTCTTCTGTATCTGATTCAATTTTCTGAACAGCCCAAAAAAAACAATTACTGTTCTTATCTTTCTCATCAATCTTCCAGAGTGGTTTCACGTTTGCAATCTTCTATTGTTTCCCTTCCAAACTAACATTAATTTCTGCATTAATCTCCCTTAGTCATTACCACCTGCTGTTCCTGTTCTGTCTTTCCTTTTGGCATAACAATCTTCTATTTAAGTCACTTCTCTTCTGTACAATAACCTATGTGACATGTCAGGATATCTTATTCATGAAAATAAGATACCAGGTATATTAAGCAAATTTCCTAAATTTGCTTGTAATAGATAAGTGAATCGTGGATATAAGTCCAGGTGTACTCCTGTTGACCCTTTTGGGGCCTGGTTCCTAGGCCTCATGTGTATCCATATGCTCTTGTGCTACCATCCACAGGATGGATATGAGGGGCACAATAAACTAGCATCTTCGTGGGCTAAATCTAAATAAAAAATCTTTTCTTCTCAAAGCTGTTAGTGAATGTCATCTGAGATATTCTAAGCTAGCTAGCTAGCGGCAACCATGGCTCTAGTTCTGCCTTTTGCTTCGTTATACTATCATTATTATTTTTTTTACTAATTCCTGGTCTTCTTTTCTTGGTTATATCAGCTTGTTCTTTGACTGTTATCTGCATTTATTGTACCAAAACATTCACTGCTCCTATTTCAACTTTCAAAGATACATTTTCCACATTAATTTTTTTTCCTATCAGTCCGTCCTACGTTACCTGATTTTGCCTTAATTTCGTCAATCTGTCCATCCATCAACTAGATTTCTGGCTCCTGGTGTAAACAAGTGTTGTATTTAGAGCTGACGTCCTCTACTGTATTGTAAACAAATCTCTAATTATATATTTCTTTTCAATTATTTATCTTAAAAAAATATACACAACTTCCTCCCCCAGTAATCTTCCTTACAAAATGTTCCCTTGAATTAAGGGTGTGTGGGTGTGGGCGTGGGGTGTGTGGGTGTGGGCGTGGGGTGTGTGGGTGTGGGCGTGGGGAAAAGGGAGTCCAAGAAGACGGAACCTATGACTTGAAGACAGCTAGACAGCCACGTAACCATCCAGCCAGTTGCTATACAGCCAACCAGCCAGTCAACCAGATAGTGCAACCCAATAGAAAGCTATACACTGGGCCATACAGCCACTTGAATATAAAGCCAGAAAGCCAGCTAGCCACCCAGCCAGCCAGCAAGCCAACCACACAGCCACCCAGTCTGCTAAAAAAAGAGACTGCCAAGTAAATGTTCCAGCCAGCCAGCCAGCCAGCCAGCCAGCCTGACAGCCAATCGGCTATACAGCCAGTCACCGCACCAGCTCTATATTAAGTCAGCCAGACGAATAATCAGCTACTCAGCCAGTCAGAATGTCAATCAGTAGCAGAGCAAGCCACTCAACTAGTCAGAAGGTCAGTCATGCAGCCAGACAGAACCTAAGTTTAAAACACTGTACTTGTCACCTCCATGGTAGTTACGCCATGGTAGCTCATGTCATAGTAATTTTATGTCATGGTATGGAATAATAGCGAACAAGCGGTGAAAGATGCAAAACAACCACAGGGGGAGTTGAAGGATAACTCTAGGCCTTTCGTGTTGCAATCAGCACGTCATCAGGAGCTTGCAATGTTTGCAGAAAAGAGGAGGAGGTGCAAGCAAATACGATCACAGGAAGCGCCTTTGCAAAGGCGCTTTTGTGAAGAAAATTCCAACAGACGCCGAAATTCCGTTGTAAACAGAGAGGGTAAAAACTAGAAGACCTGAATACAGTGAAAGATAAAACTAGACTTATAGTATTCTAGACACGCTCCAACTAGTGTATTTATTGGTAAATGTACTAGATGAGCTGAGGCAACTCTGGTAGTAGTGGTGGTAGCGATGGTGGTAATGGTGGTGGTGGTAGTGGTAGTGGTGGTGGTGGTAGTGGTGGTGGTGGAGGTAGTGATGGTGTTAGTGTGAAGTTGATGGTAGTATAGTGGTGATCGTGGGAATCATGAATGTGATGAAGGGATGGTGGTATTATTAATGCAGGTGGTGTTATACTGTGGTAGTGGTAATTATTGAATTGGGCATGATTGAGGTGCAGTAGATGGTGGTAATATGACCTTAAATGAGACTTGTAGTAGTGGCAGTATTATGTAATTGTGGTAGTTGTGTACTAGTATGGGTACAGTGATGATGGTAGCAGTAATGGGTAATAGAACTAATAGACATTTTAGTACTAGACATGGTGAGTGTACAAAGATCGCCTGCATAATTTGGGCATAGGGAGTCACAGTACTCAGTACTCGCTGTGGTATCTAGCTTCTGGCTCTCAACTGTGTCATCTATCTCTCTACTCAGTGAATATCTTAATGATTAGTGGACCCAAACCTAAGTATACGACCTAGAAATTGGGTATTCAGGCGAAGGAAGACACGTATTTCTGTTCTCCTGCTGTCGCTGTTGTTTGATCTCCCTTTTCTGTTACATCTATTTTATTATTTTTTTTATTATTAATATTTATATATATATAATATAAATCGTAAGGTTTATACAGAACCTGGGGGAATGGGAGTGTGGGGATATTACAGGTTCGGATCAAGGAAAGAGACTGACTGTACTTTCATGGGTTCGGAGTCCTGAGTCTGTCGCAGTGTTGTTTTGAATCATTACCACTTGTTCGTTTCAATATCATATCATATGTATATATAAATATATATATATTATATATATATATAATAATATAATATATCATAAAGCTGGCTGCCTTGGAATAACGTCTAGCGAAAGCTGGATGCCAAGGTATTGGACCAGTGTGGTACGGTCGGTAAAGCACTGCGTACCTTGTCATGAGGTTCGTAGGTTCGAGTCTCCGTCGGCCAGAGATCAGTGTTTATATATATATATATATATATATATATATATATATATATATATATTATATACACACACTCTAGCTCCCTTTCCTTCGCGCTTAAGTGTGTCTAGTTAATGGTCCGAATCAGACCGAAACGTCATAATTTTCATTCTCCTATGTACGGCTCATTTGTGTATGACCACTATCATCACCCTGACACCCAGCGGTCTCCTGACCCCATTCCCTCCCATAGGTCTCCTGGCCCCCCTCCCACAATGGTCTCCTGACCCAGCACGTGGAAGGGTCACTCCTCGGAGCACCTAACACAGCCATGATAAACACTCCTCATCACAAAACGCCGCCCTGCAGGAGTTTCCAGGATTATGAAAGCACGTTCTTGGCTTCTCTTCAACTCCCCTCAATACTTTCTAGCGCAATCACAAGCGCAATTCGCTGCGGTAGTGTCAAGGCTCGAGCGTCAGGGGGCCGGCAGGTGGAGGATACCGTCTTGTGTTTCTGTGTGGAAATCCGTTGTGATCCAACGACGGGCGCATTCTGCTTTGCGAACGTCGAGGGGATAGTCGGCGGATTCTGAGACCTGTTGTTGTGGTTGGTTGGGTGGTGGTGTCTTGTGGTAGTTGTTGTTTGTCGTTGTTCTTGTCGTTGTTGTTGTTACTGTTGTTGCTTTTATTGTTGTTGTAGTGGTGGTGGTAATGGTATTTGCAGTTGCTATTTGTTGTTGTTTATGCTCTGGCTTTTGTTGTTGTTGTGGCTATCGTTATTGTTTGCAGTTGATGTTGTATTTAAGGGCTACATCATATGAGCTGGGATTTTTTTTTTAAGCTTAATGTAAACAGAGACCACTTTCTCTCTGTATATATATTTCACAGATTTTTCTGAATTTCTTATCTGAAAATCGTGTAGTGAAGTAAGAATCACTGAAGAACTTAAAGCCCTCTCGCTCTCTAAGGCCTAATAAAGCCCTGTTCAGGGCGAAACGTGTTCCTTATCAATATTTAAGGCAAATAATTAATTAAGTCTCTCTTTTCCTCATTTCCATTACTGTTAAACTTATATATATATATATATATATATATATATATATATATATATATCATATATATATATATATATATATATATAATAAGCAACTGTCAATTAATAACGAGAAGAATGGATTGGATTCGATCCGTGGTCTTGAATGGTAGCAGGTCCAGAACTCTACCACTGGGCTACGAGGCTTCTAATAGGAAAGTTGAAGAATAAGACACGTGAAAGAGCGAGAAATATTTATTAAGGGAGCCAGTGATTTCTTCAGTATAGGTCAGAGAAAAACGGTGAAAGATGAGGAGGAGAAAGGTTCCACAGACAGCACTACTGTGTCACGTCTGTGTCAGAGACCACCAGCTGTGAGCCAGCTGTTCTTACCCACAACCCCGGTAGCGTTATACCTGGAGCGCTTTTCGGGGGTCAACGCCCCCGCGGCCTGTTCTGTGACCAGGCCGCCCAGATCTTTTTTCATACACCTCGAAGCCACTTAGTCTAAGCCCTCTGACACAGATATAACTACAGCATTGCTGTCTGTGAAACCTTCCTAATGGAATCCTCGTAGCCCAGTGGTAGATCTCTGGACCTGCTACTATTCAGGACCACGGTTCGAATCCCCGTTCATTCCCCTGTTCATTCATTGACAGTCTTTTATTACGATTTAACTCTAATTCACTGAGGCAAAACAAGCCACTAGAGGAATCCCTAAACTTGCAGAGGGTCATTTAGCGCCTGGGAAATGGGAGGTAATCAAGATTGACTCAGAGAAGGGAAGGGTTACTCTGATTCCTTGGAGCAAAGACCTTTAAAATATCAAATCAACCTCTTCTGAAGGTAGTGTCCTTGTCCAGGTTAAGATGCTGATGAGGGGCTCTTGATCTAGGGAATTAGTTCTGTGCTCCAATTCCCTGAATTAAGCCTGAATGCCTTCCATCCCTCTCCCCCACAGGCTCTCTATAATCCAACGGGTTTAGCGCTCCCCATGATTGTAATAATATCAATAATTATCGTGCACCTCATATCCATCTCTTGGACGGTAGCGCAGGAGCATATGGATAAACAAAAGACCTAGGAATTAGGAACTAGGCCTTTGTATGTGTATCCACATGCTCTTGCGCTACCGTCCACGTTATGGATATGGGGTACACAATAAACTAGCCACTTCGGGGACAAAATCTAAAATCTAAAAACATGTCGAGAGGAGGAACTGTGAGAGTCCAGAGGTAGACGCAACATAACAAGTCCTGCTGAGTTCCTTGTGTTCGGCATTTTTTCCCCAGCACTTTACATTTCCTGGAGGTGCGGGACGCTGAGCACCACCTCCCTTCTAGGAAGAGGCTGCGCCTTAATACTAGCTCTAGAAACTGGGCTTAAAATTTCCTTCCTCTGTTACGCACGCTTGCTTGCATACGCATACGCTTCTATTTGTATATTTCTTGACGTGCCTTTATTTAATGTATGTGTCGGAGAAGCATACGTGCATATTTAAAAATACTGTGGATATAAGTATGAGGATATTATTGCAACAGGGAAGTTTTAATTGATAATAAAGTCGGAAATGTTGACAAGAAACCAGATAACAATGATAAGATGCAATTGAAGATGCAGTAATATTAATGCTTTTTTTTTTACGATCCAGGTGATAAGGAAGAGAGATGAGGACAGAGAAGGAAGATAAAGACTGAGACAGAGAGGAAACAAAATAAAGCTAAGGTCAGAAGGGAGAAGATAAAATTAGAGACAAGGATGAAACATGATAAAAAAGTTGAGATTATTAAAGAAAAAGTCGAGAGAAGAGAAGAATTTAGAGACAAAGACAGCGAGGGAAAAAATAAAGATGTGAACAGAAAGAGAAGACAAAGATGCGGGCAGAAAGATCAGAGGATACTGAAGGGAAGAGAGAGAGAGAGAGAGAGAGAGAGAGAGAGAGAGAGAGAGAGAGAGAGAGAGAGAGAGAGAGAGAGAGGAGAGGATAAAGCAGGAAGCATGCAGGTATTAAGAGACCACTTCTTACAAGAGTCATGCACAGAGGAAGGTATACGCTCTCTGCGTTAATGCCCGCAACGTGATGTTAAAAAAAACTTACCGATTAATTACGTACGCACACGCCGACCACCCGGACATTATTGCTTTAACTGAAACATGGACAAACTTTGGTGACCAGTCAGTGTTAGTGCACCATTCCATATGTGGATGGTTCCATGGAACTGCCTTGATGCTGGTGTGCTCTGTTACTGTTGTACCTTGATGTTTGTGTGTCTTGATGTTAGTGTACCTAGATGTTGGTGTACCTTGATGTTAGTGTACCTTGATGTTAGTGTACCTTGATGTTAGTGTACCTAGATGTTAGTGTACCTTGATGTTAGTGTACCTTGATGTTAGTGTACCTTGATGTTAGTGTACCTAGATGTTAGTGTACCTTGATGTTAGTGTACCTTGATGTTGGTGTATTTTGAATACTGATGTACCTTGATGTTTGTGTAAGTTGATGCTGGTGGACCTTGATGCTGGTATACTTTGATGTTGGTGTACCTTGATGCTGGTGTACCTTGATGCTAGTGTACCTTGATGTTAGTGTACCTTGATGTTTGTGTGTGTCCCTTGATGTTAGTGTACCTGATGTTAGTGTACCTTGATGTTAGTGTACCTTGATGTTAGTGTCTTGATGTTAGTACCTAGATGTTGGTGTACCTTGATGTTAATTGATGTGTACCTTGATGTTAGTGTACCTTGATGTTAGTGTACCGATTTAGTACTTGATTTAGTGTACCTTAGATGTTAGTGTACCGTTTGTAATGATGTTAGTGTACCTTGATGTTGTTACCTGATGTATGTACCTTGATGTTAGTGTACGATGTTGTGTATTTGTACTGATGTACCTGATGTTTGTGTACTTGATGTGGTGACCTGATGCTGGTGTACCTTGATGCTGGTGTACCTTGATGCTAGTGTACCTTGATGTTAGTGTACCTTGATGTTTGGTGTTATTGATAGTTAGTACCTTAGATGTTGTGTACCTTGATGTTAGTGTACCTTGATGTTAGTGTACCTTGATGTTGGTGTACCTTGTATGATTGTACCTAGATGTGTTGTCCCTATGCTGGTGACCTTGATGCTGTGGTACTTTGATGCTTTGTGTACCTTGATGCTGGTGAGTGTACCTTGATGTTGGTGTACCTTGATGTTGTGTACCTTGATGTTGGTGTACCTTGATGCTGGTGAGCTTGATGCTGATGAACCTTGATGCTGATGTACCTTGATGCTGGTGGACCTTGATGCTGGTGTACTTTGATGCTAGTGTACCTTGATACTGATGAACCTTGATGCTAATGTACCTTGATGCTGGTGTACTTTGATGCTAGTGTATCTTGATTCTGATGAACCTTGATGCTGATGTACCTTGATGCTGGTGTACCTTGATGCTGGTGTACCTTGATGCTGGTGAACTGATGCTGGTGTACTTGATGCTGTGACCTTGATGCTGGTGTACTTTGATGCTGAGTGTACCTTGATGCTGGTGAACCTTGATGCTGGTGTACCTTGATGTTGGTGTACCTTGATGCTAGTGTACCTTGATGCTGGTGAACCTTGATGCTGGTGTACCTTGATGCTGGTGAACCTTGATGCTGGTGTACCTTGATGCTAGTGTACCTTGATGCTGGTGTACCTTGATGCTGGTGTACCTTGATGCTGGTGAACCTTGATGCTGGTGTACCTTGATGCTGGTGTACCTTGATGCTGGTGTACCTTGATGCTGGTGTACCTTGATGCTGGTGTACCTTGATCCTGGTATACCTTGATGCTGGTGTACCTTGATGTTGGTGTACCTTGATGCTGGTGTACCTTGATGCTGGTATACCTTGATGTTGGTGAACCTTGATGCTGGTGTACCTTGATTAAGACGAGGAAGCAGCAGTCACTTCTCAGAGGCTGAAACACAAACTAGACATCAGTTAGTAAAGAAGATGTTTAAGCGACACTTGATAAGCAAGATTTAATAAGTAAGACTTGATAAAGAGGATCTGATAAGAAGCAAGACGGTGATAATTCACCAAAGTTAGCAACACCTGATAAGAAAGTAGATAAATTGAATACTGATAAAAGTGTTATAAAATTTAACCCAATAAGTAACAATAAGCAAAATTTGATTAAAAAAACAAGAGTGATATAAGGAAAAAAAAAATCTTGAAAACAACCAAAAGAATAAACCAAAGCAGAATAAATCGACAAGTGTTCGAAGAAACCAAAAAATAAATTTGACAAATAAATATCAGATACGCAACACCTGAATATTATGAAAGAACGAAGAACATATTTTTTTCCCTGGGTATTTCATGCGTGGTGTGAATTACTATAGTTGAGAGGGGTTGCTGAAGGCAGGAGGAGCTGGGGGTTGGATGGAACTGAGGTGGAACCTCACTGGGGTCACACAAGTGTGCTGACGAGTGGTGTAAACACTGGTTACATGATGACTGTCTTGGGAATATGAAGGTGTGTGTGTGTGTTGTGTTTGTTGTATATATTGGGTGTGTTTGTTATATGTGTTGCATGTGTGTTGCGTGTGTGCGTGTCTTCTGCGTCTGCGCATTTGATTGTTGTGTTTGTGTATGAGTATTGTGTGTCATTGTGTTGTGTGCATGTGTGTGTGTGTATGTGTGTGTGTTTATGTGTGTTTGTTTGTGTTTGTTTGTGTGTGAGTGTGTGTTTCAACCATCCAAATGTTAAACAGAAGATGGGACAACATCCTTGTATTAGTTATCACACACACACACACACACACACACACACACACACACACACCACACACACACACACACACACACAGCAGTTAAAGACCAGGTGATAAGGCTGAGGAGAGAAGATGGGGAACTCACAAGTAACGATCAAGAGGTATGTGAGGAGCTCAACTTGAGGTTTAAGGAAGTATTCACAGTGGAGGAAGGAAGGCAGCTGGGTAGACAGGACGGGGTGCATCACCAACAAGGGATGTATCAAGTGCTAGAGGGCATACACACAACTGAGGAGGAGGTGAAGCAGTTACTCAGTGACCTTGATACCTCAAAGGCGATGGGTCCGGACAATATCTCCCCGTGGGTTCTTCGGGAAGGAGCTGAGGTACTGAGTGTGCCACTTACCATAATATTCAACACATCCCTTGAAACTGGGCAGATACCTGAGGTATGGAAGAAGGCCAACGTAGTCCCCATCTTTAAAAAAGGAGACAGAAAAGAGGCACTAAACTATAGACCGGTGTCACTTACGTGTATAGTGTGCAAAGTCCTGGAGAAAATCATCAGGAAAAGAATGGTGGAGCACCTCGAGCTGAACATGATAATAAACACCAGAGAGCACGGATTCCGGGAAGGCAAATCCTGTGTAACAAACCTCCTAGAGTTCTATGATAAAGTAACAGAGGTAAGGCAAGAGAGAGAAGGGTGGGTTGATTGTATTTTCCTGGACTGCAGGAAGGCCTTCGACACAGTTCCTCACATGAGATTAGTAAAGAAGTTGGAAGAACAAGCATGTATAACAGGAAGGGCACTGGAATGGATCAGGGAATACCTCACAGGGAGGCAACAACGGGTCATGGTGCGTGATGAGGTATCACAGTGGGCGCCTGTGACGAGCGGCGTACCGCAGGGGTCAGTCCTAGGACCAGTGTTATTCTTGGTATATGTAAATGACATGACAGATGGGATAGACTCAGAAGTGTCTCTGTTCGCGGATGATGTGAAATTAATGAGGAGAATCACATCGGAGGAGGACCAAGCAGGACTTCAAACAGACCTGGACAAGCTTGACATCTGGTCTAGCAAATGGTTTCTCGAATTCAATCCCACCAAATGCAAAGTCATGAAGATCGGAGAAGGGCAAAGAAGACCGCTGACAGAGTACAGGCTAGGCGGACAAAGGCTACAAACCTCGGCAAAGGAGAAAGATCTTTCGGGTGAGTATAACGCCAAGCACGTCTCCGGAGGCACACATCAACCAGATAACTGCGGCAGCATATGGGCGACTGGCAAACCTAAGATTAGCGTTCCGTTACCTTAATAAGGAATCGTTCAAAACACTGTACACCGTGTACGTCAGGCCCATACTAGAATATGCAGCACCAGTCTGGAACCCACACCTGGTCAAGCACGTAAAGAAACTAGAGAAAGTGCAAAGGTTTGCGACAAGGTTAGTTCTACAACTCAGGGGTCTGTCCTATGAAGAAAGGTTGAGGGAAATAGGACTAACAACACTGGAGGAAAGAAGGGTCAGAGGAGACATGATAACGACATACATAATACTGCGGGGAATCGACAAGGTAGACAGTGACAGGATGTTCCAGAGAGGGAACACAGAAACAAGGGGACACAACTGGAAGCTGAAGACTCAGATGAGTCAAAGGGATGTTAGGAAGCATTTCTTCAGCCACAGAGTAGTCAGGAAGTGGAATAGTCTAGAGAAAGATATAGTGGAGGCGGGAACCATACATAGTTTTAAGACGAGGTATGATAAAGTTCATGGAGCAGGGAGAGCAGAGACCCAGTAGCGGACAGCGAAGAGGCGGGGCCAGGAGCTGAATCTCGACCCCTGCAGCCACAATTAGGTGAGTACACACACATACACACACACACACACACACACACACACGTCAAATTTCATTTCGACGTCTGTCTACACTGATCTATACATTCCATAGACAAGATTATCAGTACCAGCATCCCACAATCATCCCAGCATCCCTCAATCATCCCAGCATCCCACAATCATCCCAGCACCTTACAGTCATCCCAGCATCCCACAATCATCCCAGCATCCCTCAGTCATCCCAGCATCCCTCAATCATTAAATAATAGTACCCATTGTTTTATTAATATTTTTATTATTATTATTCACAGGCAAAGGAATAAACCCGTAGAAAATGGGAGGTAAACAGATACGAGAAAGCTGGAGGCTGCCTCCGCTTCCTTAGATTAAGATCCTTCCCAGAAAGCCATGCATTCAGGGTAAGAAACTCACATTTGCTACTTCGGGAGAGCTTCAGAATCATTGAGCTTCCATGTGATTATATCTCTCTCTCTCTCTCTCTCTCTCTCTCTCTCTCTCTCTCTCTCTCTCTCTCTCTCTCTATCTCTCTCTCTCTCTCTCTCTCC
The DNA here is from genome assembly GCA_009830355.1 of Cherax destructor. Taxonomy (NCBI): domain Eukaryota; kingdom Metazoa; phylum Arthropoda; class Malacostraca; order Decapoda; family Parastacidae; genus Cherax; species Cherax destructor. Next base: position 193,255 of record WNWK01000564.1, on the reverse strand, counting down.
CCTCCTGTGAACCTTCCTTGTGCCTTCCACAGCAACACTGACTGTCCCTGCCCACCCCTTGTGTATCACTCAAACCTTATTTCATGGATTTTGTACCAATCGAGGCCAAAAAAATTGCTTCCCACTTCAGATTACTGTTTTTTTCCGGTACCTTTTCGTGCACTGGGTGTGAGATGGGTTTTGGGGAATGGAAGTACTAGGTGGACAGTAGAGGAGGGATGATAGAGGTATGGAGTGATGGAAGTATGGATATGGGACTGGGGTAATTGGAGATGTCATCGAGATGTGTCACAGGACGGAGGAAGGTGCTGTGCAGTTTGGATTCGCTGTTGATGTTGGGTTGATTACTGGATACGAGATTTACCCTTCATCAATACCAGGGTATGGAATAACGTTTTGACACAGGGGAGCCTCCACTTGTTACACTGGAGTGTGGGACGCTGCCTGGTACAAGAGATCACAATCATCACTGGAGTGTGGGATGCTGCCTGGTACAAGAGATAACAATCACCACACTGGAGTGTGGGGTGCTGCCTGGTACAAGAGATAACAATCACCACACTGGAGTGTTGGATGCTGCCTGGTACAAGAGATAACAATCACCACACTGGAGTGTTGGATGCTGCCTGGTACAAGAGATAACAATCACCACACTGGAGTGTTGGATGCTGCCTGGTACAAGAGATAACAATCACCACACTGGAGTGTTGGATGCTGCCTGGTACAAGAGATAACAATCACCACACTGGAGTGTGGGGTGCTGCCTGGTACAAGAGATAACAATCACCACACTGGAGTGTGGGATGCTGCCTGGTACAAGAGATAACAATCACCACACTGGAGTGTTGGATGCTGCCTGGTACAAGAGATAACAATCACCACACTGGAGTGTGGGATGCTGCCTGGTACAAGAGATAACAATCACCACACTGGAGTGTTGGATGCTGCCTGGTACAAGAGATAACAATCATCACTGGAGTGTGGGATGCTGCCTGGTACAAGAGATAACAATCACCACTGGAGTGTTGGATGCTGTGCTTTCACTCGTCGAATTAGAGCTCACTCACTAGGTTTTCAGACTCACCGAATTCACTCACCTATTTCAGTGTAACTCACCAGGTTCTGGTTTACTTACCAGAGTCACTTAACGGATTTACTCACCTGATTCACTCACCTGATTCACTCACCTGATTCACTCACCTGATTCACTCACCGAATTCACTTACCCGATTCACTCACCTGATTCACTCACCTGATTCACTCACCTGATTCACTCACCTGGTTCACTAACCTGATTCACTCACCTGATTCACTCACCTGATTCACTTACCTGATTCACTCACCGAATTCACTTACCTGATTCACTCACCTGATTCACTCACCTGATTCACTCACCTGATTCACTCATCTGATTCACTCGCCTGGTTCACTAACCTGATTCACTCACCTGATTCACTCACCTGATTCACTCACCTGATTCACTCACCGAATTCACTCACCTGATTCACTCACCTGATTCACTCATCTGATTCACTCACCTGATTCACTCATCTGATTCACTCACCTGATTCACTCACCTGGTTCACTAACCTGATTCACTCACCTGAAATGCAAAGGAAAATCGGTTTTTATATTCTATATCTAAACACAATATATATATAGGGATTATTACCTGGTTGGTATCCCCTGGTTAGTATCCCCTAGTTAGCGTCCATTGGTTGGTATCCCCTGGTTGGTATAGCCTGGTTGGTATTCTCCGGTTGGTATCCTCTGGGTGGTATCCCCTGGTTGGTGTCCCTTGGATAGTATCTGGTTGGTATCCTGGTTGGTATCCCCTGGTTGGTATAGCTTGGTTGATATCCTCTGGGTGGTATCCCATGGTTGGTGTCCCCTGGTTGGTATCAGCTGGTTGGTATCTCCTGGTTGGTATCCCCTGGTTGGTATAGCCTGGTTGGTATAGCCTGGTTGTTATCCCCTGGTTGGTATCCCCTGGTTGGTATCCCCTGGTTGGCATTCCCTGGTTGGTATCCACTGGATGGTATCCCCTGGTTGGTATCCTCTGGTTGGCATTCCCGGTTGGTATCCCATGGTTGGTATCCCCTGGTTGGTATCTTCTGGTTGGCATTCCCTGGTTGGTATCCTCTGGGTGGTATCCCCTAGTTAGTATTCCCTGGATGGTATCCTCTGGGAGGTATCCCCTGGTTGGTATTCCCTGGTTGGTATACCTTGGTTGGTATCCCCTGGTTGGTATCCTCTAGGTGGTATCCCCTGGCTGGTATCCCCTGGTTAGTATCCCCTGGTTGGCATTACCTGGTTAATATCCTCTGGGTGGCATCCCCTGGTTGGTATCTCTTGGTTGGTATCCCCTTGTTGGTATTCCCTGGTTGGTATTCCCTGGTTGATATTCCCTGGTTGATATCCCCTGGTTGGTATCCCCTGGTTGATATCCCCTGATTGGTTACCCTGGAGGTTTCTGCCTGCCTACTCATCTTCTTTCTAAATCTGTCGAAATCTCTAAAATTTATATCGTTAAATTTATCGTCAAACTCTCTAACAAGAACACATAAAAACATCTGACATCCCCTCGCTCGGAAATAATAATAATAATAATAATAATAATAATAATAATAATAATAATAATAATAATAATAATAATAATAATAATAATAATAATAATAATATATTATTATTATTATTATTATTATTACTAATATAATAATAATAATAATAATAATAATAATAATAATAATAATAATCACAACACAAACAGAATAATAAATCTTGTGTATATCAGCCCGATGGTAGACTCCCCCTCCCCTCCCCCTCCATTAACCCCCAAAATCCCCTTGCAGGGCGGAAGGGGGTGGGTCATCTGGGGCATGGTTCGTGGAGATAGCGGTGGAGTGGGCAGCCCACTCCTGCTGCTGCTGCTGCTGCTGCCCCGTCGTTATGCATCACCTGAAGGGGATCGTGACGGACACTCAGACCCAAGAACGTGAGGAATCTGCTGCCCCACCAGCAGCAGCAGCAACCCTGCCCCCTACCTCTTCCACCCCCTCCCTACCCCTACTTCCCCCTCACACACACACCGCCTCCGTCCGTAGCGAACCAGGAACCGTTGGTAATTCTTGTGGGCGATCCGCCTGCTGCTGCTGCTGCCACTGCTGCTGCTGCGTTAGTTGTTGTTCCTTCTGCTGCTGTTGCTGCCACTGCTGTGTGTTATTCCCCCATACTGTTGTTGCTGCCACTGTTGTGTGTTGTTCCTCCTGTATAATCCACATCTTGCTTCGTCTCCTTCTCTTCTTCCTACGTGTTGTTCCTCTTTCGCAACTGATCCATTTTTCTTCCTCCTCTTCTCACTTTTCTGCTGTACCACTTTTGTGGCTAAGAAAAGTGGGTATGAATGAGGGTGGGCAAAAGTGAGGGTGGGTATGAAGGAGGGTGGGCAGAAGTGAGGGTGGGCAGGAGTGGGCAGGTGTAATAGTACCCCTGGTAGTCAGAGAGCAGGCAAATAGCGTTGAACTCAACGTGGTGGGTGGAGCCGCCCCTGGAGGGCGGGGCGCGGGGCTGTGTTGTGCTGGATGCGAGGTTCGGGTGGGTGGGCGTTTGGGCAGGCCGCGGGCGGGTCACCCGGGGCGGGTCGTGATGGGCGGTTCTCGTGCCGTATCATCAGGGAGAAGGACCCAGGGGGGTCGGCGTGCCCCCAGGAGCAGGCTGGCGTGCAGGCCGCCGTCGACCACCGGCCGCACGCGAACCACGCCTCCCGTGAACCATTTCCTCCCGTCTGCACCGATCTCCCGCACGCCTCCCGCGTCCTCCTTACACCAATCCACGCCCTTCACACACCTCGCTCCTGAAGGAGGAGGCAAAGTAACCACCCTTCAAACCTCCCAGAAACACTCACCTCCCACACCTCCTACGGGAACTTCCCTCCTGCGACCTCTTCCAGCCACTAATCCCCGCCGACGCCGCCTGCGGGAGCCGCCTGGTGAGGGTGATTACCTCGAACATGAAGTGGGGCCACTCCAGAGGCTGCCACGGCTGCCATTATCCGACTTTTCAATATAGAGAGGAATGTAGATCCATGTTGCTTTGTCCATCACATTAAGCAATTTGGGGAGAGGGAGCGAGGCGCTTCGTGTGTCTGTGAGAGAGGAATTCGAACTGGCCAAGCGAAGGTCTCAGGCCAAGCGAAGGTTTCGGGCCAAGCGAAGGTCTCAGGCCAAGCGAAGGTCTCAGGCCAAGCGAAGGTTTCGGGCCAAGCGAAGGTTTCGGGCCAAGCCGTTTCGGTGGCTAAGAGTCGCTACCACGAAGCCTCGAACTAGCGAACTCGGGTTTTTTAAAATTGTGTGATAGAAAGGACGTTTTGCCTACAGTTATAAAAAAAACTTATTTGAGAGAACGTTTCGCTCAATGTAGAGCTTTATCAACTCAAGACATGATAAGACTCTGCTTATTCTGCTTATTCTTCTTATTCTTATTGAAATATTGGCTTTGTGTGAACTGGTTCATCTGAGCATTTGGATCTTCCAAGCATGTTACCTGGATCATCCAAGCATGTTACCTGGATCATCCAAGCATGTTACCTGGATCTTCCAAGCATGTTACTTGGATCATCCAAGCATGTTACCTGGATCTTCCAAGCATGTTACCTGGATCTTCCAAGCATGTTACCTGGATCTTCCAAGCATGTTACCTGGATCATCCAAGCATGTTACCTGGATCATCCAAGCATGTTACCTGGATCATCCAAGCATGTTACCTGGATCATCCAAGCATGTTACCTGGATCTTCCAAGCATGTAACCTGGATCTTCCAAGCATGTAACCTGGATCATCCAAGCATGTTACCTGGATCATCCAAGCATGTTACCTGGATCTTCCAAGCATGTTACCTGGATCATCCAAGCATGTTACTTGGATCATCCAAGCATGTTACCTGGATCTTCCAAGCATGTAACCTGGATCTTCCAAGCATGTTACCTGGATCATCCAAGCATGTTACCTGGATCATCCAAGCATGTTACCTGGATCATCCAAGCATGTTACCTGGATCATTCAAGCATGTTACCTGGATCATCCAAGCATGTTACCTGGATCTTCCAAGCATGTTACCTGGATCTTCCAAGCATGTTACCTGGATCTTCCAAGCATGTTACCTGGATCTTCCAAGCATGTTACCTGGATCATCCAAGCATGTTACCTGGATCTTCCAAGCATGTTACCTGGATCATCCAAGCATGTTACCTGGATCTTCCAAGCATGTTACCTGGATCATCCAAGCATGTTACCTGGATCTTCCAAGCATGTTACCTGGATCTTCCAAGCATGTTACCTGGATCATCCAAGCATGTTACCTGGATCTTCCAAGCATGTTACTTGGATCATCCAAGCATGTTACCTGGATCATCCAAGCATGTTACCTGGATCATCCAAGCATGTTACCTGGATCTTCCAAGCATGTTACCTGGATCATCCAAGCATGTTACCTGGATCTTCCAAGTATGTTACCTGGATCATCCAAGCATGTTACCTGGATCATCCAAGCATGTTACCTGGATCATCCAAGCATGTTACCTGGATCATCCAAGCATGTTACCTGGATCATCCAAGCATGTTACCTGGATCATCCAAGCATGTTACCTGGATCATCCAAGCATGTTACCTGGATCATCCAAGCATGTTACCTGGATATTCCAAGCATGTTACCTGGATCATCCAAGCATGTTACCTGGATCTTCCAAGCATGTTACCTGGATCATCCAAGCATGTTACTTGGATCATCCAAGCATGTTACCTGGATCTTCCAAGCATGTTACCTGGATCATCCAAGCATGTTACCTGGATCATCCAAGCATGTTACCTGGATCTTCCAAGCATGTTACCTGGATCATCCAAGCATGTTACCTGGATCTTCCAAGCATGTTACCTGGATCATCCAAGCATGTTACCTGGATCATCCAAGCATGTTACCTGGATCTTCCAAGCATGTTACCTGGATCTTCCAAGCATTTGTTACCTGGATCTTCCAAGCATGTTACCTGGATCTTCCAAGCATGTTACCTGGATCATCCAAGCATGTTACCTGGATCATTCCAAGCAGATTACCTGGATCATCCAAGCATGTAACCTGGATCATCCAAGCATGTAACCTGGATCATCCAAGCATGTTACCTGGATCATCCAAGCATGTTACCTGGATCATCCATGCATGTTACCTGGATCTTCCAAGCATGTTACCTGGATCTTCCAAGCATGTTACCTGGATCATCCAAGCATGTTACCTGGATCATCCAAGCATGTTACCTGGATCTTCCAAGCATGTTACCTGGATCATCCAAGCATGTTACCTGGATCTTCCAAGCATGTTACCTGGATCTTCCAAGCATGTTACCTGGATCATCCAAGCATGTTACCTGGATCATCCAAGCATGTTACCTGGATCTTCCAAGTATGTTACCTGGATCATCCAAGCATGTTACCTGGATCTTCCAAGCATGTTACCTGGATCTTCCAAGCATGTTACCTGGATCTTCCAAGCATGTTACCTGGATCATCCAAGCATGTTACCTGGATCATCCAAGCAGGTAACCTGGATCTTCCAAGCAGATTACCTGGATCATCCAAGCAGGTAACCTGGATCATCCAAGCAGATTACCTGGATCTTCCAAGCAAGTGACCTGGATCTTCCAAGCAAGTGACCTGGATCTTCCAAGCATGTTACCTGGATCTTCCAAGCATGTTACCTGGATCATCCAAGCATGTTACCTGGATCTTCCAAGCATGTTACCTGGATCTTCCAAGCATGTTACCTGGATCTTCCAAGCAGGTAACCTGGATCATCCAAGCAGATTACCTGGATCTTCCAAGCATGTTACCTGGATCTTCCAAGCATGTTACCTGGATCTTCTAAGCATGTAACCTGGATCTTCCAAGCATGTTACCTGGATCATCCAAGCATGTTACCTGGATCATCCAAGCATGTTACCTGGATCATCCAAGCATGTTACCTGGATCATCCAAGCATGTTACCTGGATCTTCCAAGCATGTTACCTGGATCTTCCAAGCATGTTACCTGGATCTTCCAAGCATGTTACCTGGATCTTCCAAGCAAGTAACCTGGATCTTCCAAGCATGTTACCTGGATCTTCCAAGCAAGTGACCTGGATCTTCCAAGCAAGTGACCTGGATCTTCCAAGCAGATTACCTGGATCTTCCAAGCAAGTGACCTGGATCTTCCAAGCAGATGACCTGGATCTTCCAAGCATGTTACCTGGATCTTCCAAGCAAGTAACCTGGATCTTCCAAGCAAGTGACCTGGATCTTCCAAGCAAGTGACCTGGATCTTCTAAGCAGATTACCTGGATCTTCCAAGCAAGTGACCTGGATCTTCCAAGCAAGTGACCTGGATCTTCCAAGCAGATTACCTGGATCTTCCAAGCAGATGACCTGGATCTTCCAAGCATGTTACCTGGATCTTCCAAGCAGATTACCTGGATCTTCCAAGCAGATGACCTGGATCTTCCAAGCATGTTACCTGGATCTTCCAAGCATGTTACCTGGATCTTCCAAGCATGTGACCTGGATCTTCCAAGCATGTTACCTGGATCATCCAAGCATGTGACCTGGATCTTCCAAGCAGATGACCTGGATCTTCCAAGCAGATGACCTGGATCTTCCAAGCAGGTGATTTATATTTTCTAAGTACTGATCTGACATTTCTAAGCTGCAGATCTCTGAAGCCCTAAAAAGTATCTCTTCTGGTCAGTGACTGACACCTTACAGCAGTGACCCGGCCTATGTCAGCAATGACATAGGCCGGGTCATGAAGTTACCTGACTCCTGCAAGAGGTGACCAGGCCCTTCTAAGCCGCGACAGTACTCGGAGCTGAAGTGCCAGTGATATGCTTTTTTCAATGCTGAGGGTACTGTGGCCCGAGAGTGTGAGACGTTTCGCACACTGGTGGGAGTTGGTGTTTTCTACTCTTGTCTTACTGTCTCGTAAGTGTGCGAAAAGGCACTGGAAACCTTACCAACCATTTCTTAGATTTTCGTTAGCGGGTTTGGGTTTGAGAAAGACCTGCCAAGTATAAGCCAGTAGGCTTGCTGCAGTGCTCCTCCTGGCTTATGTTCTTACTACTTTCCTCTGTTTCTAAACAGTTCTTATTCTCGTAGTATATCCTTTCAGATTTAGAAAACCCGGTTTGAAACCGAGCTGCTGGATTCTCGGAACTGCTACCAGGTATATATCTATAATCCCTCGTATCTATGCCACAGCGAGAACATGGATGCACTCAGCTGTGGACGGTAGGACGATAGCAAATGGATGCACACACGCCTAGGAACTAGGCCCCTCAGGGAGTCAGCAAGAATTCACTCTGGTTTTGCAATTTCATCTGTTGCACACAAATTTTGGATATTTTTAAATATGTGTGTGTGTGTGTACTCACCTATTTGTTTTTGCAGGGGTCGAGACTCAGCTCCTGGCCCCGCCTCTTCACTGGCCGCTACTAGGTCCTCTCTCTCCCTGCTCCATGTGTGTGTGTGTGTATGTGTGTGTGTACTGTCTGTCTATTGACATGCATAGAATTATGTACTGTCTATCTATAGAGATGTAAGATTATAAATTATCTATTTATATTAATAAGTGGAAAATAAGGCTCATAAATTTATATTATTTTTGTTATTATTATTATTATTATTAATATTATTATTATTATTATCATAACTAAGCGCTAAACCCACAAGGGTCATACAGTCATAAATTTATATAGAAGGTAACCTTAAAGCTGAATTTATACTTTACATTTAGTCTGACGTGTATATAGCAATGTTTATAATGTATGTACTGTTTGATGGTCGCCATTGCTTTCTAGGTTATTTCATTGCGACGACGTTTCGCCCTAGGTAAAGCTTTTTTTCCCCCCTAGCTTTCGCGCTCTGTTGAAAGCTTGATAAAAGCCTTACACGGAGCGAAACGTTGTCCCAACTCCTTCTTTTACAATAGTATTTTACATGTATCATTGCCCAAAGGTGCTGATGTCTGAAGCTTTCCCTCTCTCTATAACAACCCCTCCCCCTCTATATCTACCTTAACCACCAACCCTCTACAACAGTTATGCACAATCAGACACTTGTGCAACATTAAGGGAATCTTTATTCAGGAAATGTTGTTTTCTAAATCATTCACATGAGAACAGTTCTCATCTACTCACTACCACAATCTTCCTTAGTATGGCCCCTCAGGTGATTTAGACTTGCCTAGTAAGGGCCAGTTGACCTGCTGCAGTGCTCCTTCTTTCTTATGCTCCTCCTCCTCCTACTTCCCAGAGGAATTGTTTAATCGTGAATGAGGGTTCGTATTACGGGGAAATATTCGTTATAGAGCTCGTATAGGGTTTTGCAGAAGGTATTCGTTGTAATGGTTCGTTAAAGGTAATTCGTACCAAAGAGTTCATCCTAGTTGGACTTCGTTGTAGCGATTAGTTTAACATGTGCTTCGTTTAACTAATTGCATGGGTTCGGGTTTGTCGATGGATCCGTTGAAGAAACTTTGATCCATGGATTCACTAAAGAGACTTCGGTCCGTGGGTTCACTAAAGAGACTTCGGTCCGTGGCTTCACTAAGAAAGAAGAATCGTTCCACAAACTCGAGGAAAAAAAAGGTGTTCGTTACACTGTCCGCAATACGAGTTCGGCGGACGGTTTCGTTAAAGGGGAAGTTTGTTCGGTCCGGGCAGCGAGACGCCGCCGCCGGCCGCGGGCCAAATATTCTGAATGAGAGGGAGTGACCGTGTCCCAACGTGGAACGATGGAGTGTATGAGAGTTACTGATGATGGAGGAGGTGGAGGGAGGGGGAAATGGGAGGTGGGGAATGGGAGGATTGAGCTCCCCCACTGTCCCTTCACCTCCTGTCCCCTACCATACCTGTCGTGATCACCACAACACGGCGGAATGGTAAAGATCGGGAGGCAGGCAAGACCTCAGGAGGATGCATCAGCGCTGTTGAATGAGGAGAGAGAGAGAGAGAGAGAGAGAGAGAGAGAGAGAGAGAGAGAGAGAGAGAGAGAGAGAGAGAAGACAGACAGACAGACAGACAGACAGACAGACAGAGATATGAACCTGAAGAAGAATGAAATCATGTTTCTATTTGTGAACACACACACACACCTGTTTACCCACACACCTGGGTACCTACACACCTGTGTACCCACACACCTGTGTACCCATACACTGGGTACCCACATACTTGGGTACCCACACACCTGGGTACCCACACACTGGGTACCAACATACCCGGGTACCCACACACACCTGGGTACCCACACACTGGGTACCAACATACCCGGGTACCCACACACACCTGGGTACCCACACATCTACCTGAGGTCTTCTCAAAGTCGAAATTATTTCCAAGAACCAGATGATATTTAGGAAAGTGAGAGGATGAGTATATAGGGAGGGAGGGAGGGAGAGAGGGAGGGAGTGATGGAGGGAGGGAGTGATGGAGGGAGGGAGTGAAGGAGGGAGAATGACAATAAGCTAGAAGCATTTCCGAAGGCGTTGGTATTGTGTTGGTCATCCAGATGTTGTAAAGCTACGTTCTGGTGATTGACAGGTGTTGCGATCTATGGTGATGGCCTTGATTGATGCCTTACCTGACTCGGACCGACCCCGATAAGCGGACGGAGAATCGAGCCTCCACCACTGCTTACACCGGACACGATACGGTGAATTCGATTGGTCAGGAGGAGGCTCCATACCGGTGCTGCGTACTCGAAGATAGAACTGCCGTATGTTGTACTCTAATATACTCCTTTCTAGAGGTTCTTGGCATAGACTGCCATAGTCTCTCCTCTGTCGGGAATATGTTCGTTGTGATGATCACTCCCTAAGCTTTATTTTTTCAATGTTCATAATTTAACTCCAAGTATGTACTTCATCCCCAGTCTTCTCTTTAATTTTCCTTATAACTATATACCTATTTGGACTGAACCCCAACAGCCACATGTATGAATACCAATGTGACCTGTCTAAGTCTTCGTCTGTCTGCCTGTTTGTCTTTGTTAGTATATCTGTTTGTTTCTATATCTTTAGTCTGACGAGAGAGATGAAATATTTTACAAGGAGATCAAAACATAAACAAAGAAGACTCGCTGGCTAGCCCTTCACGACGTCCTTAAAATGAGTCTACGAGCGATGTCTTGCTCCAGCTTCATCTTGTAGTGGTCAGTTGTGTCAAGACGCCAATTAGGGGTGTATGTGCCCTCTCCAGCCCGGCCTCCCTCGTTATCTTTCACCTCATAAATCACTGCCACGACTAAATTAGAATTGAACTCAAGGAGGAAATTGAGTATAGAAGTTTATTTGGTGGATATTACTATTGCTACTACCACTACTGCTACTTCTAACACTACTATTACTACTTCTGCTACTACCACTACCTCTGCTACTACTACCACTACCTCTGCTACTACTACCACTACCTCTGCTACTACTACTACTACCTCTGCTACTACTACCACTTCCTCTGCTACTACTACCACTACCTCTGCTACTACTACCACTACCTCTGCTACTACTACCACTACCTCTGCTACTACTACCACTACCTCTGCTACTACTACCACTACCTCTGCTACTACTACCACTACCTCTGCTACTACTACCACTACCTCTGCTACTACTACCACTACCTCTGCTACTACTACCACTACCTCTGCTACTACTACTACTACTACTAATAATAATAATTTATCTCACGTGAACATGACAGCAAAACACTGTCTTCATACGGTGAATCTTGAGACTAACCACAGCTAGCATAACTAACAAGAACTAGCGTGCAGCTCAGGCTAGTTCTTGTAGCCACATTAACGACCGCTAACGACTCTATTAAAACATAATTGGCCTATTTACTCAGTTGGAATGACGAACAACGACGGAATCTTCCTTAACAGAGGGAGAGATAGACCTTTTGTGGACGGAGGATCGAGCCTTCACCACTCCGGGTGCACAGAATATTAATAATTATGGTAATAAATTAGTAATCAAATGTCTGTGTCCTTTAAGAGAGGTGCCCTGAGGCTGGTGAAGGGCTCTTGATCCGAGGAACTCTAGCTAGCCTTCCCCCTCTTCCCCATGATCAAACTTAGTTACCATGTAATGGGAGTTTCTGGGCAGACGCAGCCAATCACCGCCTGCGGTCGTACGTCGTATTTTCAACGTATGTCCAACCGAAGTGCCTTCTGCGCGTCATTTTAGCCAGTCTTAGGCAGGGTTGGTCACTGCTTGCCAAGTCACTGTTGCAAGGTCACTGCTTACCAGGTCACTGCTTGCCAGGTCACTGCTTACCAGGTCACTGCTTACCAGGTCACTGCTTACCACCATCCTAGTACGGGAAGGCTAGCTAGGTGCTGGACCTTTCTGGTACGGGAAGGCTAGCTAGGTGTTGGACCATCGTGGTACGGGGAGGCTAGCTAGGTGCTGGATCTTTCTGGTACGGGGAGGCTAGCTAGCTGCTGAACCATCCTGGTACGGGAAGGCTAGCTAGGTGCTGGACCATCCTGGTACTGGGAGGCTAGCTAGGTGCTGGACCATCCTGGTACGGGGAGGCTAGCTAGGTGCTGGACCATCCTGGTACGGGGAGGCTAGCTAGGTGCTGGACCATCCTGGTACGGGAAGGCTAGCTAGGTGCTGGACCAGCCTGGTATGGGGAGGCTAGCTAGATGCTGGATCATCCTGGTATGGGGAGGCTAGCTAGGTGCTGGACAATCCTGGTACGGGGAGACTAGCTAGGTGCTGGACCTTTCTGGTACGGGAAGGCTAGCTAAGTGCTGCACCATCCTGGTACGGGAAGGCTAGCTAGGTGCTGGACAATCCTGGTACGGGAAGGCTAGCTAGGTGCTGCACCATCCTGGTACGGGAAGGCTAGCTAGGTGCTGGACAATCCTGGTACGGGAAGGCTAGTTAGGTGCTGCACCATCCTGGTACGGGAAGGCTAGCTAGGTGCTGCACCATCCTGGTACGGGAAGGCTAGCTAGGTGCTGCACCATCCTGGTACGGGAAGGCTAGCTAGGTGCTGGACAATCCTGGTACGGGAAGGCTAGCTAGGTGCTGCACCATCCTGGTACGGGAAGGCTAGCTAGGTGCTGGACCATCCTGGTACGGGAAGGCTAGCTATGTGCTGCGGCTGTCTGATGTGTCAGAGGGAGAGTGGACAGCCTGGGTGAGGTTTCTTCGCTTAAGGACGCATCCCACGCCGTCAGACCCTCTCCGGTCTCTGGCTGGCTAACACTAAACCATCTCTCTCTCTCTCTCGATGTTACGCCACAGCTCTTCCTATATGGGCATATTGTTTACCCGTGACAGCAAGAGCGTTCTCATACTCTCTTCAAATTCTGCTTATAGTGGGTATAATTGTACCGAGTATACTATGGTAGGAATGTGTGTTTAGCCATAGCATTTAACCTCTAAGCATGGATAAAACTCCGGATAGGTAGCAGTAATAGCATCAGTAATAGCAGGAGCAGCAGTAATAGCAGTATCAGCAGTAATAGCAGGAGCAGCAGTAATAGCAGTATCAGCAGTAATAGCAGGAGCAGCAGTAATAGCAAGAGAAGCAGCAGGAGCTAGTATTAGCAACAGCAGCAGAAGCAATAAGTAATAACAAGAACAGCTAGAGCAGCAGCTAATAGAGCAGCAGCAGTAGCTAGTACCAGTAGTATACATAGTAGTAGTAGTAGCAGTAGTAGTCGTAGTAGTAGTAGTAATAGTCGTAATAGTAGCAGTAACAGCATTAGTTATAGTAGTCGTGGTAGTAGCAGCAGCAGCAGCAGCAGCAGTAGTAGTAGTAGTAGTAGTAGTAGTAGTAGTAGTAGTAGTAGTAGTAGTAGTAGTGGTAGTTAGTAGTATAGTAGTAGTAGTAACAGTGGAAGTAACAGCAGTAACAGAGGTGATATAAGAGCTCACTGCTGCTGTCTTTTTAATTTTCAATAATACCAGTGAACGGTAGTAATATAAGGAACACACACACGCACACACACACACACACATACTCTCACACACACACACACACACACACACACACACACACACACACACACACACACACACACACACACACACACACACACACACAAGGTCATACAGAACAGGAGAAACTAAATATTATGTGACTTCTATGATCAGTGTATTCAACAGACCAACACAGACACGCACGCACTCACACGCACACATACACGCACACAAACATACAGATACACACACACACACACACACTCACACACACACACACACACAGTTTAAAGCATAGATATGATCAGGCTCAAACCAGTAATGCCAGTCGATGAAGGCTAAGAGGCGGGGCCAGGAGCCAGAAGACAACTCTGCAAACAAATCATATTTATTATTTTGCATACAATGCCGTTAAGTTAACAAGTACAACACACGAACTGAGCACCTTTAAATAACTTCCAAAAATAACTTCCAAGCCTGAGGTACTGACCACCTTAAACTAGCTTCTTGAAGACTGAGGTACTGACCACCTTAAACTAGCTTCTTGAAGACTGAGGGACTGACCATCTTAAACTAGCTTCTTGAAGACTGAGGGACTGACCACCTTAAACTAGCTTCTTGAAGACTGAGGGACTGACCATCTTAAACTAGCTTCTTGAAGACTGAGGTACTGACCACCTTAAACTAGCTTCTTGAAGACTGAGGGACTGACCATCTTAAACTAGCTTCTTGAAGACTGAGGGACTGACCACCTTAAACTAGCTTCTTGAAGACTGAGGGACTGACCATCTTAAACTAGCTTCTTGAAGACTGAAGGACTGACCATCTTAAACTAGCTTCTTGAAGACTGAGGTACTGACCACCTTAAACTAGCTTCTGAAGACTGAGGGACTGACCACCTTAAACTAGCTTCTTGAAGACTGAGGGACTGACCATCTTAAACTAGCTCTTGGAAGACTGAGGGACTGACCACCTTAAACTAGCTTTGAAGACTGAGGGACTGACCACCTTAAACTAGCTTCTTGAAGACTGAGGTACTGACCACCTTAAACTACTTTTTGAAGACTGAGGGACTGACCACCTTAAACTAGCTTCTTGAAGACTGAGGGACTGACCACTTAAACTACTTCTTGAAGACTGAGGTACTGACCACCTTAACTAGCTTCTTGAAGACTGAGGACTGACCACCTTAAACTAGCTTCTTGAAGACTGGGGGACTGACCATCTTAAACTAGCTTCTTGAAGACTGAGGGACTGACCACCTTAAACTAGCTCTTGAAGACTGAGGTACTGACCACCTTAAACTAGCTTCTTGAAGACTGAGGGACTGACCACCTTAAACTAGCTTCCTGAAGACTGAGGGACTGACCATCTTAAACTAGCTTCTTGAAGACTGAGGGACTGACCACCTTAAACTAGCTTCTTGAAGACTGAGGTACTGACCACCTTAAACTAGCTTCTTGAAGACTGAGGGACTGACCACCTTAAACTAGCTTCTTGAAGACTGAGGGACTGACCATCTTAAACTAGCTTCTTGAAGACTGAGGGACTGACCACCTTAAACTAGCTTCTTGAAGACTGAGGGACTGACCATCTTAAACTAGCTTCTTGAAGACTGAGGGACTGACTACCTTAAACTAGCTTCTTGAAGACTGAGGGACTGACCACCTTAAACTAGCTTCTTGAAGACTGAGGGACTGATCACCTTAAACTAGCTTCTTGAAGACTGAGGGACTGACCACCTTAAACTAGCTTCTTGAAGACTGAGGTACTGACCACCTTAAACTAGCTTCTTGAAGACTGAGGTACTGACCACCTTAAACTAGCTTTTTGAAGACTGAGGGACTGACCACCTTAAACTAGCTTCTTGAAGACTGAGGGACTGACCACCTTAAACTAGCTTCTTGAAGACTGAGGTACTGACCACCTTAAACTAGCTTCTTGAAGACTGAGGGACTGACCACCTTAAACTAGCTTCTTGAAGACTGAGGGACTGACCACCTTAAACTAGCTTCTTGAAGACTGAGGGACTGACCACCTTAAACTAGCTTCTTGAAGACTGAGGGACTGACCACCTTAAACTAGCTTTTTGAAGACTGAGGGACTGACCACCTTAAACTAGCTTCTTGAAGACTGAGGGACTGACCATCTTAAACTAGCTTCTTGAAGACTGAGGGACTGAACACCTTAAACTAGCTTCTTGAAGACTGAGGGACTGACCACCTTAAACTAGCTTCTTGAAGACTGAGGGACTGACCACCTTAAACTAGCTTCTTGAAGACTGAGGGACTGACCATCTTAAACTAACGTCTTCAAGACTAAGGTACTGACCACAGATACGCACTCGTACACACACTTAAGCACACACGAGTACAGATAGCAGTAAAACTTACACCTAGGTACACTACTCCTAGGTGCTAGTCGACCGATGAGGGCCACGTCATAGGTGGAGGCATTTCACACAAAATAAAACACACTGACTTTTTTGGTTTATTTTTGGATAAAAAATTAAAAAAAAAAGTAATTGTGGATTATATATTTTTTTCAAACATTTTAAACTATCTCTCTCTCTCTCTCTCTCTCTCTTATATATATATATATATATATATATATATATATATATATATATATATATATATATATATATATTTTAGATACCTTTACAATAATTTAATAATAAACAAACACAATGAAATATGTTTTTTCGTTAGGTTCAGAATGATTTTTGCGAAATTGTGCATACACAAATTTTCGCTTGTCTTATATGGCAAGATGAGCGTTGCTATTTAAGCCAAATCACAAGTTTTACCTAATCGGCACGACATATATATATATATATATATATATATATATATATATATATATATATATATATATATATATATATATATATATATATATATATATATATATATATATATACAGTGAGAAAACTGTACTGAGATCAGTAAAACCGTGATATAAATATAATTCTAATGTACTGTAAAATAGAAACCCCGAAAATTAATTTTAAGGTCAGACTCTAATTTTGGCCCCGCGCGCTGTGACACAGATTACAAGAGATTTACACAGGTGCACAGAGTTTACAAGAGATTTACAAAGGTTCACCCGCAGCTAACATGTGTTGACGTTCATAGGGCAGCACAGCTCTCTTTTGTTGACGGTTTTTACGGTCTCTATTTTCAGCGTTTACCTGTGTACTGTAGAAGAATAAATGTCACCACATTTTGGCTGGACCACTTCACAAGTAGCCCACCGGGAAGAGTTAGAAGCCCCACTACGATGACGCTTCGACCCTTTCAAGAACCATTATCAAGTCATTACAGTATAAACCTTGGTATAAATATGATACTCAACCAGGCAAAGAGCCACCTACTCAACAACACAGGATTCACATGACCTCATTGCCTACCTGACCTCGTCTCAGATATGTCATTCTTCAGGTCACTGTGTGCCACTCACACCCAACTCTCTTATATATATACATACACACACTGTGATTTTATAATCTATGTTAGAAGTGATCAAAATCCCAGGACCGAAACGTTTTCTAATAAATACATGTCCCAGCGTTTACTCACGTTGTATTTTTTCAAACCAATTATCAAGTCACTCCAACAGAAATGTCATCTAATTTCAATGACAATTGCTGCTCTAGTTTAGGCGGAAACTCACATAAATAACCACACCTGCACACACATCCTTCACCCCCTCTGTTCACCAGGAAACCTTTGGACTAATTACCCACAAATTTACCAGAAGTGCACAAAGCTTGCGTCACCACCTCTGAGTAGCGATTATTCCCCTCTGGTCACTTGGGATAATTACACAAACACACACACACATACACAAAATTACCCTTAATCGCCTCTACCAGGATGCAGGCAAATCCTTCAAGGAATCGGCAAGGACGCCTTGAAATACCGTCCTTTATGTCCTTGAAATGTTTAGTGAGGTACTTCAAGCATTGTCTCTCCTTCAGGCAAATAACAGGTGGTATTATTATTATTATTATTAGTAGTAGTAGTAGTAATAGTAGTACTAGTACTAGTAGTAGTAGTAGTAGTAGTAAGAGTAGTACTACTACTATTATTATTATTATTATTATTATTAGACCATAACACCCAGTAAGATGACCCGGTGTTGGGTCGTAGCTGTGTATAAAGTGGACCAGACCAGAGAGCAACATAGAGGAAGATAAAGCAACGCGCAGCAACAGAAACAGGTACGAAAGAACCAGGACGGGTCAGGTCAAGTTAGGTCTGGCCAACGTAAAGTAAGGAGGTGGGCCCAATAGCTAAAATTCAAAACACACACACACACACACACACACACACACACACACACACACACACACACACACACACACACACACACAACACACACACACACACACACACGTGTCCACAGGAATCGTAAGAGGTCACGTTTCCTTTTGTATTTATATCAGTTTCTTTTATTTCCCTCATTTTCTGTTTGGGATGAGACTGACAGGATTTCCGCAGACTTTCACAATGGCTTCAGATACAAAGTATATCAGGGAACTTGTATAATAAGATGTGTACATCCCGTGTTGGACGAGGCCTCACTCCACATCCTGAGGAACTCCTCAAGGTGAGGCTCGGACAGGCAAATGGTGTCTTCTGGTGTTTATCTGTCTATCTGTCTGTCTGTCTGTCTGTCTGTCTGTCTGTCTGTCCGACTCTCTCTCTCTCTTTCTCTCCTACACACAAGCCGAAATTTAACTCTCACTTCTCTCATATTTCAACTCAAGAATATTCTGTAACATAGTCGTTGCTCAGTCCGAGTGAGGAAGACCCGTATTGCATAACCCCAGCCTCCTGTACCTCGATGCGAGCGATATGAATAGTGCAGAGTGCGGCTGAAGTTTCCGATGCAGTCAAATGTTGGCGCTGAAGATTTGGAGCGAATCAGAAAGAGGCATCCACGAGTTATCACATAGAAACTACAATTCTTATTTCAATAAAAAAATGAAAAAAAAAGGACAGTCACAATCAAAAACTAGTTCAAACCTTCTACTTATAAAAAACAGCATTGAAGCTAAACAGAAGAGGCATTCTCTTGTTGTCTCAGAGAGACCAATACTCTTAAGTACGCCAGCACATTAAGTTTGAAGCCGCTTTATCGAACTGTCAAAGTTGATGGGTTGAAGATAACCGGATGAGGCTATCGGAAATTATCGCATGAAAGCCAGTGCTTCAATTTTCCCAAATTCACTCATTAAAATAAATGCACATTGGGGACCTACAAAGTTCAAAATCAATCCTAACGTTCACTTAATAAGACTGACCAGCGCTTAAGATATAAAAAAGCAAGCAAGTTTAGTATTTAGCCTTCGGATTTACAACATTCATATTTCTTACAGTGGTGTTTAGGACACACAGATGTCATGGCCACAGGAAGAGTAAAACATGTAACTAAGGTCAGCAAATAAAGTCAAACACTGATTTTATTTTCAGACGAGAAAAGACATTGTCCAGTTATTTCACAGCAATAAATTTTATACTAAAACATGTTATAGTGTTAGTGTTAACCAGCAGTCACTCTAAGCTGTCTGTTAGACGGAAACTACTGTAGGAACCGGAACAGACGACTTCGCAGTTCCAGAATCTGGAGACGGTGAAGAACGCCAAACCGTGCTGTGTCATAGGCTTTCTCCAGGGCAAAGAATATCGCCAAAATAAGAAGGCGTCTGGCAAAACCCTTCTGGATGTCACCAGCCGGACAAACCAAGGTGTCAGTCGTCGTCCAAGACAAGAGAAAACCAAAGTGGACCAAGGAAATGCAGCCTTTCGTCTCCAAGCACCAGAAGAGACGAACATTCAACATCCTCTCCAACAGCCGAGGTCTCCACGCCTCGAACTCAGGGCTGAGACGGAGAACTCTCAGAAAAGGTGTTGGCAGCTTCGGAAGGCTCGTCCACCACCTGCCCATGATGGTACTGGCCATCTCAGGGAGTACTTCCCACATATTTTGATCTTACTCCGTATCTGTCCGAGAGCGATGTTAATCTTCTTCACGTAAGAGAACCACAACATACGCGGAGTATTTCTGAACACCTTCCACATGATGGCCGGCACTTTTTGGTATATCAGTTTATTATCCATCAAATAGTGGTCCCAGAGGCGACGACAGGTCTCACGCACAATCTGTGTTTCCCACATTCCTTGTCACAGTTACACCAAGGGACTGGCAGACAGGACCTCGAGCCACTTGACCCAGGAATGCTAGTCTCCGCCGCCCCTGCAACAACAGCATCGAAATGCTCCTAAGGCCTCTGAAAATCACCAAGGACACGAAGGTCTCTGGCCTTCCACTGTGGAGAGCAGACTGGATGGAAGGATCCCGTCGAATCCAAGAGAGGAAAAGTATCACTACCTTGGAAGCTCCGAAGAACAGATCAACTAGATTGTTCACAGACTTCGATAAGTCTATAAGCAGATGAGGCCATGCTGTCGGTTCTCTGAACCATTTTTCTACATTACAGTCAGAGAAGTCTATGCCTGAGGTGTACATAGGAACATTATGACAGGTCAGGACCAAATATCAAAGACTCTAATACCCAAAGAAGTCAAAAAGGACTCCAAAACAACAGCCACCTCTGTCCAACACAGATCAACTCTCATCTGACAATAAAGTCACCCAGGAGGAGTAATGGGAATGGCAGCTCACGGACTATAGACCAGCTAGAGCAGAACGCTCGGACACCTCAGTGATGAAACAAGTGAAATCCAGGACCCGAAAAACAGATGGGGACTGAAACGTCAGACATTTGTATCCTGCAGCTGCCACCAAAATTATTGCCGATATAAAGAATGGTAAAAGAAAACAAAACCGCCACCAAATTTTCCACTTTTAGCCAAGAAATAAATCACCACAAGTTTGGTAAAAAAAAAATCGATTAATCTTTATTTATTTTTTCCATTTGCAGATGTTCTGTTCAGTTATCACTTGCTCAGATGTTCTTGTTCAGACGTTCTTGTTCAGACGTTCTTGTTCAGATGTTCTTCTTCATGTAGGTTGAAGGAACTCACTCTCATATCCACCGCTAGTCTTACATTCCTCTTATATTCTTAACGTTAAAATAAGAAAATGTGACTCACAAACCTGAGATCTTGTGTCTATACTGAAGATGTTGGATGTTAGATATCCTGGAGGTGTTAGATATCCTGGAGGTGTTAGATATCCTGGAGGTGTTAGATATCCTGGAGGTGTTAGATATCCTGGAGGTGTTGGATATCCTGGAGGTGTTGGATGCACTGAAGATGTTATATCATTTTGTTCTAAATATCTAAACCGTGAGTCCACAACGCAGGGGTCACAACCCAGGGGTCGCAACCCAGGGTCACAACCCAGGGGTCACAACCCAGGGTCACAACCAAGGGGTCAACCCAGGGGTCACAACCCAGGGGTCGCAACCCAGGGGTCACAACCCAGGGGTCGCAACCCAGGGTCACAACCCAGGGGTCACAACCCAGGGGTCACAACCCAGGGGTCACAACCCCGTGGTCACAACCCAGGGTCACAACCCAGGGGTCACAACACAAATTTAGGTGGCGAGGTCTCCTGATAGAACCAAGAAGAAACGTAAATTATGATTATTAAATTGATATATGGGAAGACTAGATACTTGGAGGTCACACAGCGCCTGAGGGAATGGGAAGCAATCAGGGTCGATCCAAACGAGGGGAGAGTAGTGCCAATGTAAACAAAGGGCAAGAGAGGCAGAACAAAACAATTACCAAATTGCGATATTTGACCTGTGTGATGCCTGACCTGTTTGACGCCTGACCTGTGTGATGCCTGACCTGTTTGACGCCTGACCTGTGTGACGCCTGACCTGTGGGTTGGTTAATGTGGTTTAAAGCCTATCGACTGCACGAGTTTCATTAAAGTTGCACATAACCCTGTAACCACCGGGCAAGAATACGTTAAGCTCTAGCACAGGGATTAAAGTAAATTCTCGGTATGTATATACTGAGAGAAATACACCTTTAGATGTATACGAGTATATCCTGTCTTTGATCTATCACCATATACCATATACAAACGTTGGCAACTTACATACTACACAACTTACTAAGTCTCACAAACTCCAGTTACTGTAGGTAAGTTACTTTTGACATTTGAAGAGCACTTTAGCTCTACAGAAAAGACGATAAAATTAAGAAAACCTACCCAGGTGAATAAAACACACAACACTAGTAAGCACCGTTAAACCACGTTAGTGTAACCAGTGTCAGTTAAAACGTATATTAAGTTTTTAAAGTCAAAAGACTATACTAAAAGTTCCCCGAGTCCCTACAGGCATCCTGGTAGTTATGAAAGCCCTGACGAAAGAAGGTCTAAGCAGTGGGAAAACTGTTAAAATTGATTCCACAGTCAGCTGCACACTACACATTACACGGTGGTCACCTATAGCCACCTGCAAACAGGTGGCTATAGATGAGGTACAGCTGGCCAACGATGTCTATCTTCACTGCAAGGGAATGCTGGAGATTTTGATGACCGCTTGGCTAAGTGGTGACCTCGGCGCTCCTTAACGATAGGAGAAATATACCTAGATTGACAAATATTTATGTTAATATTCAATGCGAAAAATTTCGCATCCGGTGGGAAACGAGGTCAATGACATCTGTTGTAAAACATGCACTTACCTTGGTCATGGTGTGACATCTGTCCCACCAGCAGCTGTTGACTTTCTCTTACCTGCAATGTAAACATTAGTACTTGTTAATACAAGAGTCCCAGCCCTAGTTATACTCTTCGATCCAAACATTCCGCAAGTATCCCTAGTTATATACCCTTCTACATGTACCCCCAGGTATACCCTTCAGCCTGAAAGTTTCAGAAGTATCCAAAGGTATTCCCTTTAGCCTGAACCACCAAGTAGCTGCAGTTATAACCTAAAGTCAGCCCCTTTCTCAAGTATCCCCAGGTATACCCTTCTGACTTCACCTTCTGCAAGTATTCCCACTCATGCCTTTCAGACCGTACATTCCGCTCCTTCTTTCTTGGTACAGTGCTCCTTCTTTCTTGGTACAGTGCTCCTTCTTTCTTGGTACAGTGCTCCTTCTTTCTTGGTACAGTGCTCCTTCTTTCTTGGTACAGTGCTCCTTCTTTCTTGGTACAGTGCTCCTTCTTTCTTGGTACAGTGCTCCTTCTTTCTTGCTGCAGTGCTCCTTCTTTCTTGGTACAGTGCTCCTTCTTTATTATG
>WNWK01000564.1:150000-165000 GCA_009830355.1 Cherax destructor | reverse complement strand
AGATTTCGTTTAGCTCTTTCGATCTTCATCTATCCTCTCCACCATTCAGGGCTTTATCTATCCTCTCCAGCTTCCAGGGCTTCATCTCTCCTTTCCAGCTACTTTTCCCAGCGTCCAGGGCTCCATCTATCCAGTCCAGCGTCCAGGCTCCATCTGTCGACTCTGCCGTCCAGGGTTCCATCTATCCCTTCCAACGTCCAGGGCTCCTTCTATCCTCTCCACTGTCTAGGGCTTCAAATGTTCTCTCCACCGTCCAGGGCTTCATCTCTCCACTCCAGCGTCCAGGCTCCATCTGTCGTCTTTGCCGTCCAGGGTTCCATCTATCCTTTCCACCGTCCAGGTGGAAGGTTTCATCTCCTGAAGAATTCCTATGCCCCGAGGGGCACACGATAGTGCCCCCCTATGAACTGCCAAAGCGTTTGGTAGTGAAAGAATGGCCAGGACCACCTGCCCCTGGAGGCAGTTCACACACACACATATCAGACGCGACTGGACGGTCAGGGGCGCAATGCTGGGTACCTCCATCAACCTCAGCTCCCGTGGGAAATATGTCGCCCCTGCCCGCACCCAGCCCTCAAAATCACTCACCTGAGGGGGGCCCGGCCCATAATTGCATCACCTGAGTTCTGCAATTGCCTGCGATGAATATCCAAGAAGAGGCAATCGCTGCTGAGTGGGTAATTGGAATGTTGTTGTTTTTTGTTTTATTTGTTAGAGATTGCAGCGAAAATTTATATTTTCTGGCGACGATGTTATGTTGCATAGGTCTCAAGTGACCAACATGGAACCCACGAAAGTCGCATAGCATACAGGTACCTGTTAGGTGAACAGGTGCAGCAGGAGCATGTAGACGAACACCCAGGTACTTTGTGTACTGCTAGGGGAGCAGGTGTAGCAAGAGTAAGAGGTGCTCATTATACCGCTGCGTGTACTACTGCCTGGGGATCGAACCCGGAATCTCTGGGTTGTGCACCGACTACTCTGACCATCGAACTGCCGAGTGGGTGCTCACTATGGTTGCAGGGGGTCGAGTCTCAGCTCTTGGTTCCGCCTCTCTACTGGCAGCTATTGGTTTCATTCTCCCTTGGCTGAAGGAACCCAGTCGTACTTAGTCTTGAAGCTATGTATGGATTATCTTTCTACCACATCGTTGTCTACATCGTTCCACTTCCTGACCACTCTAAGGCTTAAAAATTAATTCCTAACATCTCTGTGACTCGCCTGTGCGGTTAACTTCCAGCTGTGACCTCGTGTACTTGTGACCCGCCTCTCAGACTCTCCACTCTCCCTCTTGAGTATTATTTATGTTATAATCATGTCACCTCTAGTCCTTCTGTCCTTTAGTGGTGTCGTCAGGTCTAGCTCCTCTAGCCTCTCCTTATAATTCATACCCCCCTCACCTCTGGGACTAGTTTCCTTGCAAATCTCTGCACCTTTTCCAGCTACTTTACGTGTTTTATCAGATGTGGGTTCCATACTGGCGCTGCATACTCCAAGATGGGCCTGACTTATGTTGTGCATATGGTCAAGAATGAATCCT
Organism: Cherax destructor; assembly: GCA_009830355.1. Lineage (NCBI taxonomy): Eukaryota > Metazoa > Arthropoda > Malacostraca > Decapoda > Parastacidae > Cherax > Cherax destructor. The sequence continues at coordinate 163,460 of WNWK01000564.1, read as the reverse complement.
TGTTAATGTTCCTGAAAGTAATCCTTAAATTTGACAGTCTTGCGTTTGCTGCAGCTACTATTCGCTTGATGTGTGTGTGTGTGTGTAAGTGTGTGTGTACTCACCTAAATGTACTCACCTAGTTGTGGTTGCAGGGGTCGATTCATAGCTCCTGGCCCCGCCTCTTCACTGATTGCTAATAGGTCCTCTCTCTCCCTTCTCCATGAGTTTTATCAAACCTCGTCTTAAAACTACGTATGGTTCCTGCCTCCACTACATCACTTTCTAAGCTATTCCACTTCCTGACAACTCTATGACTGAAGAAATACTTCCTAACATCCCTTTGACTCATAGGAGTCTTCAACTTCCAATTGTGACCCCTTGTTTCTGTGTCCCCTCTCTGGAACATCTTGTCTCTGTCCACCTTATCTATTCCTCGCAGTATTTTATTATTGATGCTACCGAAGCACATTTTTCAATTAGATTTCAAGCCTATCGACTGCATGAGGGTCATCGAGGCTGCCTGTCTCCAGTTCATCACTAGTCAAGAATACTTTATTACCTAAAATATATATTAAGTTAAACTCTCATTGTATATATATTCAATCCATTATTATTATTATTATTATTATTATTAGTAGTAGTAGTAGTAGTAGTAGTAGTAGTAGTAGTAGTAGTAGTATTTTTTATTATTATTATTATTATTATTATTATTATTATTATTATTATTATTATTATTATTATTACTATTATTATTATTATCAATTATTATTAGTATTCCTATTACAGTTGGGTTTTTATTCATCACAAGCGTAATCATTATCAATTCTCCGCTTTTTTTTTTTTAATTAGGTCAGTCCCCAGTGCCTCAGCTTAAAAATATGGAGTCAGTCCCCACTGTCAGAACTGACAAATAAGGTGTCAGTCCCCACTGTCTAAACTGACTAATATGGTGACCACTGTTGACCAGTCAGGTCAACATTGCCTATATTGATTCAAGTTTTTTAATTGAGAAAAGGTGAACGAATTTATTTCATATTTTATCGTCCTTTAAGTGAATGTTGATAAGGTGAACGACCTGTTGATAGATAGATACATAGATAGATAGATAGATAGAGAGAGAGATAGATAGATAGATAGATAGATAGATAGAGAGAGAGAGAGAGAGAGAGAGAGAGAGAGAGAGAGAGAGAGAGAGAGAGAGAGAGAGAGAGAGGTCGATGAGTTGAGAGAACTCTTGATAAATAATTAAGCATATCATCCTGGTCCGTTTACCTGGATGACTAATAAATCAAGAATCTCTCTCACTCTCTCTCTCTCTCTCTCTTTGTATTATATTTGTATTTCTATCTATTTTTCTAACCTGTCTACCTATCTGTCAGTCTATGTATCTATCTATGTAATCTCTATATATCTATCTATTTATATATCTATATCATTTAGCTAACACTTAAGTATCCTTTCTGATTTAAGAATTTGACTTCCTAACCTGGCCCTCGAAACTGTTTTATTAAAAAGCGGAATTTATTGATTTTGTTTTTATTGATATATGCGTAGCATTGATGTATTTCTTTATTGATGAATAATTTTTTGGTATAAAAATTCATTTATGAAGATCTAGATGAAGCTAGAGATATCTGAGAGATATAGACATCAATTGTTCATAGGATATCTGTGAGCCAGAGACATCAATTGTTCTTAGGATAGAAACAGTTATAATGACTGTAGACATAACTGTAATGAAAGTATAAATAGTTATAATGACTGTAGAAATAACTGTAATGAAAATATAAATAAATATAATAACTGTAGAAATAACTGTAATGGTCGTAGAAATAGTCATAATGACTGTAGAGATAATTGTAATGGTTGCAGAAATAGTCATAATGACTGCAGAAATAACTGTAATTGTAGTAGAAACACTTATAATGACTGCAGAAATAACTGTAATTGTAGTAGAAACACTTATAATGACTGTAGAAACACCAGTAACACCATTAACAGAGATGTAGGAGATTCCATGACATGGAACTAGTGACAGTCTTCTAAGCTGCGATGGCGTCGATGGAATCACTGCTTCATTTACTCTAAGAGTGCCAAGGTATCGTACCAAGGCAGCCACTTGGAATCTAGCTCACGTGAGTGCCTTCTAGTGCCTTCCTAGCTAGGGGTCAGGGTGCCAGGCACTCTCAAAGTGGAACTAGTTAGGTCCTGTGCATCGCCGCAGCCTCTCTCTCTCTCTCTCTCTCTCTCTCTCTCTCTCTCTCTCTCTCTCTCTCTCTCTCTCTCTCTCTCTCTCTCTCTCTCTCTCTCAACCAAGAACACCTCAGTAGTTCAGTTATCTTGTTTATCTCGTTTATCTCTTACTGATAACACAGCAATTAGCTTAAAAAAGTGATTAGCCTAATGTAGTAAGCAGCATAGCTCAGTAATTAGCATAACACAGTAATAATCATAACTCAGTAATTAGTGTAACTCAGTAATCAACATAGATGAGCAATTAGCATTTGATAGCAAAAACTGCTATCACATATTAATTAAGAATTGTTTCAAAACAATAACCAGTCTCGCCCCTCGTGTGACGTGATTTTCTCACATAAAGACCTGACTAAATCTTCACTACATTCCCAGGCTCAGGGAGCAGGGTAGTATGTAAGGGCATATGTAAGGTCATATGTAAGGTCATATGTAAGGTCGCATGCGAGGTCATAGTTCAGTTTTAAAAGTCAAATATTGTAGTAGTATTTTTACTGTCCCTTGATAATGTGAGGAATCACGAAAGCGCTTGGAATTTCATTTTTTTTTTTTTGTATAATTGATGGATCCGAATGATATCTCTCTGTCTCTCTCTCTCCTCTCTCCCTTTCTCTGTCTCTCTCTCTCTCTCTCTCTCTCTCTCTCTCTCTCTCTCTCTCTCTCTCTCTCTCTCTCTCTCTCTCTCTCTCTCTCTCTCTCAGCTTTGTCCACTCAGGAGAGAAAATTGAGAATTCTTCATGTGAAACCAAATTTTTTTTCCACTTTAAAACGAAAGTTTCTGAAGTCGGAAGTTGCAGCGAGAAATTTGTCTCCCAGGTCCGGGCAAGACTTTGGTCTCCCAGGCCCGGGCAAGACTTTGGTCTCCCAGGTCCGGGCAAGACTTTGGTCTCCCAGGTCCAGGCAAGACTTTGGTCTCTCTGGCCCGGGCAAGACTTTGGTCTCCCAGGTCCAGACAAGACTTTGGTCTCTCTGGCCCGGGCAAGACTTTGGTCTCCCAGACCAGAGCGAGAATTTTGGTCTCCCAGATGCTTTTGTAAGGTATCAGGTGCTTCCATATAAATTATTATTATTATTATTATTATTATTATTATTATTATTATTATTATTATTATTTTCATTGGGAATAAGTAACATCGAATGGGAAATGGGGTAATCAGTGATGATCCGAGGAAGGAGACAATTGCTCCATTCCCTTAGATCAAGACCCCTTCCCCCCCCTGGAAGGGAGAATACATCCAAAGTTTCATTGACGTCAATCGATTTTTTTGGAGAGAAATTTTCTGGAGGGGAAAATTGGTTTTTAAAGGGAAAATTGGTTTTTAAAGGGAAAATTGGTTTTTAAAAAGAAAATTGGTTTTTAAAGGGAAAATTGGTTTTTGAAAGGGATTATTGGTCTTTGAAAAGGAAAATTGGTTTTTAGATGGAAAATTGGTTTTTGAAAGGAAAAATTGGTTTTGAAAAGGAAAATTGATCTATGAGAGGGAAAATTAAGTTCCACTCCACACAAATAACCCACATATAGAAGAGAGGAGCTTACGACGACGTTTCGGTCCGACTTGGACCATTTACAAAGTCACACTAACAAAAAGTAGAGAGAAAGGGGGTTTATATAGAGGCCAGCAGACAGGGGCGGGAGCAAGAGAAAGTGGTGGAGGAGTAATAGTGGTAGTAGTAATGGTAGTAGTAGTGGTAGTAGTAATGGTAGTAGTAGTGGTAGTAGTAATGGTAGTAGTAGTGGTAGTAGTAGTGGTGGTAGTAGTAGTGGAGTCAGTCAAATACTGAGAAAGAGGAGCACTGCAAGGGAGCTAGCGGCCCACATAGGGTAGGGGCAAGAGCACAGAGGGGGAAAAGATTAATAAACCACAGAAACAAGGCAAAAGAAAGAAAACACAGAGGAGAAAGAAGAACGAGGAAAGAGGAAGAGGCAGAAGGGAAAAAAGAATCAGGTTAAGTCACGGGTGTTCTGAAGTTTGAAGCTTTTAACAATGTAATGGGAAAGGAAAGCATCAACAGAGACGAAGCCAGGACTCAGATTCATACAAGGAAAGTTGTGTATAAGGGAGGATTCAACCAGACGACGACTGTGAAAGTTGGACGTAGGGTAGACAGTTTTAGCAGAAGACCAATCAATAGGATGACTGTGATCTCTGACATGACAGAAAAGAGCATTGTTGGTGTTGGCAAGCCTAACACTATTTTTGTGCTCCCTAAGTCTGTCAGAAAGAGATCAGCCAAAGTACTGAAGAGGACAGGAGGGACAAGAAATAGAGTAGACACCAGGAGCATCTATAGAGGGAGGAGAGCTATGAACTAGATTAGTGCGAAGAGTGTTAGTCTGGCGGAAAGTAAGTTTGATGTCTAAGGAACGGAGAGAGCTGTTGAGATTAGAGAGACCGGAAATGTAGGGAAGACAGAGGACTGGAGAGTTCCCAGGAGTAGAGAGTTTGGGAGAGAAGAAAGTCCGTTTAGCACGTGAGAAGACAGAGTCTATCAAAAGGGAAGGGCAGCCAAGACGGGAAAATAAATTACGAAGAGTGGAAATTTCTACTTCAAGGAACTGAGGATCACAAATGCGGAGAGCACGGAGAAAGAGGGAGATAAGAACACTTTTCTTGACAGAAGAGGCAGGATAAGAAAAGTAGTGGATGTACATGCCACTGTGCATTGTCCCACTTCACAGTCTCGGTCGTAATCAGTGCCTATCCCTGCCCGGTTTTGATCCTAGGAGGAGGAAAGACGGAGCCCTAAACCCTTAGGGGGAAGCCATTTATTTCCCCGACTTTGCTAAGTTGTGTGAAAATAATCTACCTCTTCTCCCTCACAGTAATTAGTAAATACGAGGAAAAAAAAATTATCTATCGGGCGGTATCAATAGATAATGAGGAAGTATTGAGCCCTGAGGGTTCATACAGCTTTGTTATATACATCGAGAAGTGTATATAAACCGGTGTGTGTGTATATCACCAGGTGTGTGTGTATCACCCGGTGTGTGTATATCACCCGGTGTGACATACACACACCGGGTGGTAAACAAGCGACCCTTCGTACATGTAGTCGATTGTCTTCAAACTACCAATAAGTGTACAGCTCTTCTCCCCCGGAGCCAGAGCTCTGGAAGAGTCATTAAGAGTCTTCATATCCACGAGAAAGTGATGCAACTTATACAGACCATAGCTGACACCAACACGAGAGGAAATGTTGGTGGAAACAACAGCAAGAAGAGTTTCCGTCGGCTTTCAGGACGTTTCGGGTGACGGAATCCATATTAATGCACAAATAATGCACGGGGGAGAATGAAACGTGTGGCGACGTTTCGATCCGACTTGGACCAATAGCTTGTGACTCGAACCGAAACGTCGTCGTAATTGTCATTCTTCCGTGCCTTTTATTCTTCAGTCCACATTAATATTTGTTGATGAATCAAGGCAGTAAAATAAATGTTGATGAATCAAGGCAGTAACAGTAATAAGAACATAAGAAAGAAGGAACACTGCAGCAGGCCTACTGGCCCATGCGAGGCACGTCCAAGTCTCCCACCGGCTTAAGCCAATGACCCAACCTAGTCAGTTCAGGTCACATTCACTTAAGGAAGGAGCACGGCATCTGACCTAGTAGCACAAGCTAGTCAGGTCCAACTCACACCCACCCACACCCACTCATGTATTTATCTAACCTATTTTTAAAACTACACAACGTCTTAGCTTTTATGACGGTACTCGGGAGTTTGTTCCACTCATCCACAACTCTATTACCAAACCAATGCTTTCCTATATCCTTCCTGAATCTGAATTTTTCCAACTTAAAGCCATTGCTGCGAGTCCTGTCAATACTAGATATTTTTAGCACGCTATTTACATCCCCTTTATTTATTCCTGTTTTCCATTTATACACCTCAATCATATCCCCCCTAATTCTACGCCTTTCTAGAGAGTGCAGATTCAGGGCCCTCAGTCTATCCTCATAGGGAAAATTTCTGATACATGGGATCAACTTTGTCATCTTCCTACGTAATAATAAACGTTCATGAATCAAGGAATCCAAATGAATAATTGTTGTCGAATCAATGAATTCAAATTAGTATTCGTTGACGATTCAAGACATAAAATGTTATGATTGTGTACGAATCGAGGAATCCCCCAATAATGATTGAGTACGCATGAGTAAGGCTGCCGCGAGCATCATCGTTGAGATGACGGGAGGCTGAGAGGCACACACATCTCACCTCCCAAACCGCTACGTTCGCACTGCTGGCATCGTGGTCCATCCGCGACACCTCGTCTCACAACGTTCCCGTCGATGACGATAGATGGCGGTAGCGAGCGGGTCGTGGGAGAAACTGGGCCAGATCAGCAGTGGGGTGTGGGTGTTGCGGATGGTGGGTTGTGGTGTAGGTGTTGGGGATGGTGGGGTGTTGTGTTGGGGATGGTGGGGTGTGTTGGGGATGGTGGGGTGGGGTGTGGTGTGGGTGTTGGGGATGATGGGGTGTGGTGTGGGTGTTGGGGATGGTGGGGTGTGGGTGTTGGGGATGGTGTGATGTGGGTGATGGGGATGGTGGGGTGTGGTGTGGGTGTTGGGGATGATGGGATGTGGTGTTGGGGATGGTGGGGTGTGGTGTGGATGGTGTGGTGTGGGATGGGGTGTGGGTGTTGGGGATGGTTGGGTGTGGTGTGAGTGTTGGGGATGGTGTGGTGTGGGTGTTGGGGATGGTAGGGTGTGGTGTGGGTGTTGGGGATGGTAGGGTGTGGTGTGGGTGTTGGGGATGGTAGGGTGTGGTGTAGTGTTGGGGATGGTAGGGTGTGGTGTAGTGTTGGGGATGGTAGGGTGTGGTGTGGGTGTTGGGGATGGTAAAGTGTGATGTGGGTGTTGGGGATGCAGGGTTGTGATGAACTGTTTTTTATTTCCCTCTCTATCTTCTACGTATCAATACATATAATTGTAGGGGTTAAGCCCCAGCTCCTGGGCCTCGTTTCGACTCTCGATAATCTTGTATGAGTATCCCCAACTATGTCGGCTTATGCCGTACCTACTTTCGAATCCCAAAATGTTGTTAGTCTCCATTACAGCTCCTAATGCGCTCATTCTGTTTGTCTAGCAGAAAGTAGGTACACCTGGTTTTTTTTTTCTCAGACTGATAGGGATCGCACTCTGAGAGAAGACCTAAGGACACCAACGGAAATAAGCCTCCGTGCTTAGGCATTTTGGATTATTCTGGGTTTTTCATCCTCCGGGGTAACACCCCTCAAGGGGGTTGTTCCTTGACGCCTGGTGAGGGGCTCTTGATCTATGGAACTGGATCTGTGCTCCAGTCCCCTGAACTAAGCCCGAATACCTTTCATCTCCCCCCACAGGTGCTGTATAATCCCTACGGATTTAGCACTCCCCATAACAATAATAATAATAATAATAATAATAATAATAATAATCCGGGGCTAATAATACGAATAATATCTTCTTCTTCAATTTATTCTCTAGTATCTAATGGCTTCGCATTTTACGCTCCAATATAGTCACTTATATAGCGGCTTCAGTTATTAAAAAATCATTCAATTAATGTCTTTCTATCAATGATTAACATATTCTTAAATCAACCATTATCTTCGCTACGTCAGTATTGTACGCGTCAGTTTCTTTTTTAACCCTCAAATACATAGCTACTGTCGCTTCAAATACTTATTTATCCTCTATTTTTGTTTAATAAAAATCCAGCAGGTTTTGGTGTTAGCGAAGAGGAAATCAAATAAGTTTGAGTGCTAGGTTTGAACCCTATCGACTGCACGTGTGGGTCATTATGACCGCAGTGCACTTTTACACTTGCATCAAGAATGATTAAGTTCCAAAACAGAGTTCAAGGTGAACGTTCGGTGTATGTACACGGAGATGTACACCTCTTGTGTGTTAGTTACCATTTTGTCCTAGGCACATGTCAATTAGACACTAGGCCTGTTGTATGTATGTGTGTGTAAGGGAAACACTTGAAATGTTTTGCCCCACTGGGAATTGAACCATGGCCCCTCCGTGCGTGAAGCAAGAGCTTTACCACTGGGCCACCGGGGCGGTGTGTGTGTGTGTGTGTGTGTGTGTGTGCGTGTGTGTGCGTGTGTGTCGTGTGTGTGGTGTGTGTGTGTGTGTGTGTGTGTGTGTGTAGTGTAGTATTTGGAAATGAATGACTGACACAGAGAAAAAAATACTGAGAGCGAAGGACAGAAGAAATCAGCAAATAGGAAAATATACAATGATGCACTACCACCACCATCACCACCACCATCACCACCACCATCACCACCACCACCACCATCACCACCACCATCACCACCACCATCACCACCACCACCACCATCACCACCACCACAAACAACAATAACAACACCTGCACCACCTCCATCATCATCATCACTGTTACCGCCATCACCACCAACATCACCATCAACACCATCACCACCAACATCACCATCAACACCATCACCACCAACATCACCATCAACACCATCACCACCACCATCACCACCACCACCACCATCACCACCACCATCACCACCACCACCATCACCACCACCACCACCATCACCACCACCACAAACAACAATAACAACACCTGCACCACCTCCATCATCATCATCACTGTTACCCATCACCACCAACATCACCATCAACACCATCACCACCAACATCACCATCAACACCATCACCACCAACTACCATCAACACCATCACCACCAACATCACCATCAACACCATCACCACCAACATCACCATCAACACCATAACCACCAACATCACCATCAACACCATCACCACCAACATCACCATCAACACCATCACCACCAACATCACCATCAACACCATCACCACCATCACCATCATTTACATGCTCTCAATCAACAACCCAGAATACTGAATCAACAACACAACCCTTTTACCTCAAGGGCGCCTGGACGAAGCCTGGACTCTGCTCGAGGAGCCCCATAAGTCGCTCTTCCCTCGCCATAACGCAGGACTTCAGCCCTTACGGACGCCCAAGTACTCTGAATCTGGACTCGTCGACTTAGATATTAGAGCCTCAGAGTGTAAGCATCACGTTTCATCTCGCTTCGTTCTGTTGCAAATCTTTTGGTTCCGTGTCGTCATGTTGCAATGGATTCCTTGGGGACTGAGTTGGGATGGGAGGGATTGGATTGGGATTGGTACTGGAGGAGTGAGAGGGAGTGGCTTGTGTAGAAGGGATCCAGGAGGATTGAATTAGTCTTCGAGCGCAGTTGAAAACGTAACGGTATAATATAAAAACTGCTACACATACGGCGAGGGTGGGCCACGATGTGTGTGTGTGTGTGTGTGTGTGTGTGTGTGTGTGTGCGTGTGTGCGGTGGCTGGGTGTGGCGGTCGGGCCACAGATCAACACAGCACGAGTTAGTCTGGTTGGCGGCTCTGTCCACAGCGGAGCTCCACCTCTCTGGCCACTGTTACCTACCTGCTGCCTTCCCCTTCCCCCTCCTATCCCCCCACCACCACCACTCACCACGCCCACCCGCCACCTCCTCACGCCCATATTTACTCCTCCACGCCCGCAAGGACCACTACTCTTCCTCGGAACGTCAAGGAGTTCATCTGGCTATCACTCCAAGAGATTTCGGCGTTCCAGTGACTACTTGCTAGATAAAGTTACCCAGATGAATCACGGTTAATCTTCCTGCGATCTACATTATCCAGAGAAAAACTAAATAACTCCGATTGTGTGTGTGAAACCAAGCAAGATATTATCCTTCAAAGAATTTGTTTTATGTACATAGGAAGAGTTGCAAGTGATGTTAAGTGTTTGTGGTTCGGGTGAGGAATCGTGAGATAAAGCTGGAAGTGTCTTCCTGCTGGAAGATTATCAGCGTATGTTTACCTCCGAAGTGGCAGATATAATGTTTACTTCGACGGATCAGAGAGGACAACTATGTGCTTAAATTGTAGTTAACTAAGGTCGCCTCACACCAGTGTCAACGGCTTCCTCATCAACCTCACAGCCTGGAATAGACGCCTTTCTCATCAACCTTACAGCCTAGAGTAGACATTTTTTCTCATCAATCTCACAGTCTGGAGTAGACAGGACTTTGAAGATTACTCAGGAAAACACATACGACCTCCATACGCCCAGGTAATGCTACAATAAATGTGCACCCTATACCTCAAGAGTGCCCCTCTGGCCTTGGCACCAAGAGTGCCAGGACATGCGATGCGAACCATCCCAGAGCAACAAAGTGGAAAAGCCGTGCTTTGAGACCTACGTCTCGCTCAAGACTGTGAAGAGCTTGAAGTGCCTTAGCCTGCCTAAGAGGACAACACCCTGCCATATTAAAAAAAAAGTGCTGACGAGGAACCAGGCAGTTTGGGGGCCCTGATTTTCCCCTGTGCCACCAGGATTATCCATGTGTCTGCCACTCCGACCCAGACGAGGCACTCAGCAGGACCAGTCCTACGCCAATGCCGTCGCTACGGCAGCGAGGACCTCCAGTCAATTCACTTGAGGTATGGCTCATCCCAACTCTCTAAGTTGATGATTTCTGTCCAATCCAATCTTCTCAGTTGCTTGCCCGACCTTTCATTCATTCACTATAAACACCTTATCATATCCTCTTCATTTTTTTAAAAAAATTCTTCATTCTTAATGAACAGTTCCCCATTTAGATCAGATTTAGAAACCATGGTATCTTAGTATCTCTCTAAAACGCATATTTATTCTTCTGTCTTTTTTAAAACATCTTTCTCTCACTCTTTACGCCCGAGAGAGCAATCGTAACATCCGAATTCCACACTAGAAGCATCCTCCTCGCTCTTAAAACCAGTTATTAGTGAGTTTTTTTTTTTTATCCTTGTTTCTCCCAATTTTAAGCTTCGTGTCAGATGCCATTTGTTGAGAACATTTTGTTTTTCCTCGTGTCCGATACCATCTGTTGAAACCATTTAATATTACTCCCGACTTGGTTTCTAAGCTTGTCTCTTTCACTCGGGATCTGGACTTTAAAAATACCTCTGCCAGTTACCAACATCATAACTTATATTTTTAATTAAGTTATTCCTACAACGGGAATAACTTATTTACATTTATTTACTCTTGATAAACAAAGTTATTTCATTTGTTGTATTTAAAGGCCATTTTAAGCCTAACGTAGCGTAAAAATAAAAATTGGTCTTACTGACTATATGGTCTTATGGGTACTAAAAGCCCTTTATTTTGGGCTTATGAGTATTAAAAACATTTTAGACTGGCTTTATAAGCATTAAAAGACACTTATATTGAAGTTATGAGAAAGAAAAACCTATTAGATTGGACTTATAGGCATTAAAAAACTGGACTTAAGTATTAAAACCCACGTATGTTGGAATTGTGGGCATTGAAACCTCTAAATTCGTCTTAAAAGCATTAAAAACCTTTCATATTGAACTTAGGGCATTAAAAGTCATTAGTAATGGCCTGCTGTTGTAATAAAATTCCCAAACATTGATAACAGTTGCCTTTTTAAACCACACACACACACACACACACACACACACACACACAGGAGTATATTGATCGCCTTTCAACAAGAAACTGTTACTTTGGGATATCTTCTGGTAAGAAACTATTTTTCTCCCCGGACCTGGGACTGGAGGACGCTGGTTTCACCTGACTCGAGGCTAAAGATCTCTGGGTTTCATCGACTGGAAATTAAAACTCCATTGGTTTCACTCTGTCCGTGGATGAATCTCTCTCTCTCTATCTCTTATTTTTCCACTTTGCTTTTATATCTCTCTCCATTCCTCATCCAGCCCTTTTATTTCTCTCTCCTCCCTCCCTACTCCCTTCATACCTCATCGTCTGCTAGCCGACCAGCCTACCAGGAAGCAATTCCACCTTCCTGTCTGCCTGCCTGCCTGCCTGCCTGCCTGCCTGCCTGCCTGCCTGCCTGCCTGCCTGTGGGTCGCTTCAGGGGGCCATGTCGGCACGCGTCGCAGTTCACACTGTCATCAATAACCTTCACTACAGATCTTATTCCGAAGCCCCTATCTCTCTCTCTCTCTCTCTCTCTCTCTCTCTCTCTCTCTCTCTCTCTCTCTCTCTCTCCCCTCTCTCTCTCTCTCTCTCTCTCTCTCTCTCTCCTCTCTCCCCTCTCTTTCATCCGTGGCTTCTCCAGCACCTGCTTTATCGTGAACATTCTTCTTCGACCTTCACACTCTGTGCGTTCACCACACCCATCCACCACCACCACTACTACCACACCCATCCACCACCACCACTACTACTACACCCATCCACCACCACCACTACTACTACACCCATCCACCACCACCACTACTACCACACCCATCCACCACCACCACTACTACTACACCCATCCACCACCACCACTACTACTACACCCATCCACCACCACCACTACTACTACACCCATCCACCACCACCACTACTACTACACCCATCCACCACCACCACTACTACTACACCCATCCACCACCACCACTACTACTACACCCATCCACCACCACCACTACTACTACACCCATCCACCACCACCACTCTACTACACCCATCCACCACCACCACTACTACTACACCCATCTACCACCACCACCACTACTACTACTACACCCATCCACCACCACCCCTACTACCACACCCATCCACCACCACTACTACCACCACACCCATCCACTACCACCACACCCATCCACTACCACCACACCCATCCACCACCACCACTACCACCACACCCATCCACCACCACCACTACCACCACACCCATTCACCACCACCACTACCACCACACCCATCCACCACCACACCCATCCACCACCACACCCATCCACCACCACTACAACCACACCCATCCACCACCACTACTACCACCACACCCATCCACCACCACTACCACCACTATTACCACCACACCCACCCACCACCACTACTACCACCACACCCATCCACCACCACCACACCCATCCACCACCACCACTACTACCACCACACCCATCCACCACTACCACCACACACAACCACCACCACCACCACTACTACCACCACACCCATCCACCCCCACCACCACCACTACTACCACCACCATCACCACTACTACCACCACACATCCACCACCACCACTACTACTACCACACCAATCCACCACCACCAGTACTACCACCACACCCATTTACCATAACCACCACATCCATCTACCACCACCACCATCACCACCACCACCACACATCCA
>WNWK01000564.1:0-147500 GCA_009830355.1 Cherax destructor | reverse complement strand
CTGGTGCTGCCTTCAGTGATGAGCTCTCCCAGCTGGTGCTGCCTTCAGTGAGGAGCTCTCCCAGCTGGTGCTGCCTTCAGTGATGAGCTCTCCCAGCTGGTGCTGCCTTCAGTGAGGAGCTCTCCCAGCTGGTGCTGCCTTCAGTGATGAGCTCTCCCAGCTGGTGCTGCCTTCAGTGATGAGCTCTCCCAGCTGGTGCTGCCTTCAGTGATGAGCTCTCCCAGCTGGTGCTGCCTTCAGTGATGAGCTCTCCCAGCTGGTGCTGCCTTCAGTGAGGAGCTCTCCCAACAGAACACAACTTGCAACATAATAAATTGACGGGGCAATACAATGCAACTCAGTGCAATAAATGCAATATACTCAATATAAGTCAACACAACATAACACAGCACAAAACAATGCAACACAGTATGAAACCACACAACACAAAGCAACTCGATACAACACAATAAACACAAAATAACAAAACGCAACAAAATACATTACTAAACAAGAAATAAAATACAACACAGAGTAAAATCATAACACAATAGTGTAAAACAATACAACAATTGCAGTGCAATACAACATAAAACAACACAATTACAATAAAATACAGCACAATAATAACACAATACAACACAATCTCAATGCAACACAAATACAACTCAATTGCAACACAATACAGCAGAATTTTATCTCAATACGACATAATTTCAACACATTGCAACACAATAACAACGGAATAAAACACAACTTCAGCACAACATAATTACAGCACAATACAACATAATACAACACAATTACACCACAGTACAGCACAATCATAACATAAAACCCACAATACAACACAATTGCAATACAATTACAATAAAACACTATTTCAACACAATACAACACACTTACAATACAACACAAAACAACACACTACAACACAATTACAATACAACTTAATTACAACGTAATACAACACAATTACAACGCAATACAACACAATTACAACGCAATAAAACACGATTGCAACACAATAGAGCACACCAGTGTAACACATCCTCTGAGAAATGCATCAACATCCAGGAGAACAACACTTGTATTGCTTCACGCCAAGAGAATTTATTTTTTTATATAAACTGAGAGGAGATTACCGCAGCCAGTGAGAGCGACCACTGGCGCAACACACTCAAGAACACACCTCTCTCTTTATTGACAGGCAAGAACACACCTGTGTCTTTATTGACAAGCAAAAATACTCCTCTGTTTTTATTAACAAACAAGAACACACCTCTGTCTTTATTAACAAACAAGAACATACCTCTGTCTTTATTAAACAAGAACACACCTCTGTCTTTATTAAATAAGAACACACCTCTGTCTTCATTAACAAACAAGAACACACCTCTGTCTTCATTAACAAACAAGAACACACCTCTGTCTTTATTAAACAAGAACACACCTCTGTCTTTATTAACAAACAAGAACACACCTCTGTCTTTATTAAACAAGAACACACCTCACTCTTCGTTAGGTGTTAGGTAAGATCTTTATTGAAAAATAAGCTAATTCGTCTTCACTAATATGATAGAGCCCAGCAAAGTCTTTATTGATAAAATAAGGTCATGTATTTATCTTTTGTAACCCCCAAAAAAATCTTTTTCTTTACTAACAATAGAAAGTACTCAACTATATGTATATTATATGTATATTATTTATTTTCTTAAATAAGAATACATCTTTGTCTTTACTATTTATGAAAAAATACACGTTTGTCTTTATTAACCAACAATGACACAATCTTATCTTTATTGAGAGTAAAAAAAAATATTTGCAAAAACATACTCGACGATGAAGCAGTTTCTAGGCACCGATTGTATTTTTTTTTTTTTTTTTTTTTTTGGTTTTGGTAATGATCAGCATTCTTCAGTTATTTGAAGAATCAATTCACCTCCTGCCCACCAGACGCCCACCTCCTTCCCACCAGATACGCACCTCCTGCCCACCAGACGCCCACCTCCTGCCCACCAGATACGCACCTCCTGCCCACCAGACGCCCTCCTCCTGCCCACCAGATACGCACCTCCTGCCCACCAGACGCCCTCCTCCTGCCCACCAGATACGCACCTCCTGCCCACCAGACGCCCTCCTCCTGCCCACCAGATACGCACCTCCTGCCCACCAGACGCCCTCCTCCTGCCCACCAGATACGCACCTCCTGCCCACCAGACGCCCTCCTCCTGCCCACCAGATACGCACCTCCTGCCCACCAGATACTCACCTCCTGCCCACAAAACACCCACCTCCTGCTCACCACACGCCCACCTCCTGCCCACCAGACGCCTACCTCCTGCCCACCAGACGATCACCTCCTGCCCACCAGACGCATACCTCCTACCCACCAGACGCCCACCTTCTGCCCACCAGACGCCCACCTCCTGCCCACCAGACGCCTACCTCCTACCCACCAGACGCCCACCTTCTGCCCACCAGACGCCCACCTCCTGCCCACCAGACGCCCACCTCCTGCCCACCAGACGCCCACCTCCTGCTCACCAGACGCCCACCTCCTGCCCACCAGACGCCCACCTCCTGCCCACCAGACGCCCCCCTCCTGCCCACCACACGCGAGACTCCACTTGGTCACTTTCGCCACATTCGTCGAATTTGTCATGTTCATCACATTCGTAATATTTGTCATATTTCGTCTCGTTCGTTTCATTTTAGTAGATTTCTTTAAGTATTCAATGATTTCATTTTTTTATGCATCACTGAATTGCAAAATATATTTTAATGCGTCGTCTTGTACTTGAAAATTATATATATATATATATATATGTCGTGCCGATTAGGTAAAACTGGTCAATTAGCAAGAACTCATTTAAAATTAAGTCCTTTCTAAAATTTTCTCTTATAGGTTTAAAGGTATATTTTTTTTATTTATGTTAATGTAAGAATTTATAATTTTGTACCAAGAGAAACTTTGAAAACCTACCTAACCTTATTACAACAAGCGCAATTTAATTTAGCCTAACCCAACTAAATATATTTTAGTTACGTTAACATTAATTTAATAATAAACAAACACAATGAAATATATTTTTTTAGTTATGATCAGAACGATTTTGGCGAAATTATTTCATACACAAATTTTCACTTGTCTTATATGGCAAGGTGAGCGTTGCTATTTAAGCCAAAATCCCAAGTTTTACCTAATCGGCACGACATATATATATATTTATATATATATATATATATATGTATATATATATATATATATATAGTGTGTGTGTGTGTGTGTGTGTATGTGTGTGTGTGTGTGTGTGTGTGTGTGTGTGTGGGTGTGTGTGTGTGTGTGTGTGTGAGAGAGAGAGAAAGAGAGAGTAATTATAGATCACAAAACTATCTATGGAACTCTCACACCTAATTCCAGAGCACCGCATCTTGTAAGAGCTGAGAGCAACACACACAAGTGTTCCCCGGACAACTTCCTTCAGAGAAGTTACGCTAACGAAAAGGGATAGTATAAAAAAAAATTAACAACCCACCTTCCCCACCAAAAAAAACATAATGCGAATTTTGTGAGCGTCTTATAAGGTATTGAAACCACGACTGCCCCAAGAACGTGTCTGAACGGCACCACAACAGTACGTAACTCTCAGATTAACCTCAAATTTACGTTCGCCGGAATAGGGTCCTAATTTTCGGTGTTTTCGTATTCGTGAGCACTAGCCACCATCCGGATTATATATATATTTTTTGTAACTTTTCCACCACAAGTGAACTTTCGGGACCTGTACCGAGTGGAAGGAAGAGGAAAAGGCGCATTCAAAACAGCGACTGACGGACGCGGAAGCAACTTCGAATGATTTTCTCTCCGCCTCACGAAGGCCAAACATCGTCCTGCTAGCTAACATGCGTCACCTGTGTTCAATTTACAATGTTTCCTTTTTTCGTGTGCGTGTCTCTCACGCCAACTTTAGCCCTGAAAACCAGATACCATCCTTCACAAACCGGTAAACTAAGTCGAAATTTAGCAGACTTTCACAAAATCCAGTAGGCTCCTTCAAAATTGAGCAAACTCCCGCAGAATAAAATATAGTCCCTCAAAATGCAATGGAAGCTCTCATATTCCGATAGAATGATTCAAAATCCGGTAACACTTCTTCAAATTCTAGTAAGTACCTTCAAAATTGGGTCAACTCGATCAAAATCAAGTAGACTTCCTAAATATTCGGTAAACTCCCATAAAAACCCGTCATCATAAATATGTAGGAGGTTAATCAATGAATAACAATAAATATACCAGGATAACGCAGGAAAATTGTACATGAAAAGGGAGAAAAAAGAATTGCACATTAGAGTGCGAGAGACATTAGAAAAGAAGACGAATATGGAAATGAGATGCATAAAATATAGCAAGAATTAAATGTGGAATAAATCCAAGAACAGAAGGACTTGTGCACTTGTGCACGGGAGCGAGCGAGCGAGAGAGATGAGGAGCAAAGAAGGTAAGGAACAAATAAAGAATGGAAGGTAAGCGTTGGGACGATAGATAGACGGGTAGGTAAGTGTACTGGGGAGGCCAGAGAGGTGGATGGGTAATAAGGGAAGTATAAAGACAAATAAGATACACTGCTGAGCGTTATGTTCACTTAAAAAGCGTCCCTGCTCAAGACAGCTAGCAAACACAACAAGTGGTCGTGTAGGACAGCTTCCTGCACCTACTCAGTGTCAGGACCAGTTGCTGACACGGGTGTAAACAATGCTCCATATATAGACTTGCTCGTCATCCCGCTAATTAACAGATGTCACTCAGCAGCCGTGAAGCTGGACCTTGAGCAGGTGGGACATCGACTCACTTGTAGTTCGAGCCGTTAGTCCTTAAAAAAAGCCATTCGCCTATGATGTGAGCTGTCATAGCCTTTAAAAGCCTCTATCTTACGGGCCAGGCTATTGCAGTCCTTTAAAAAGCCGCTCTCCTGTGATGTAAGCTGTCGCAGCCCTTAGAAACCAACACCAACAATAACAACAACATTTGTCAGTTTCTGAACAACTGAAGCCGAGTACAAAATTAACAATAATTAACCTAAATATACATTACGTTAAACGCAGATAACCACATTACGTAAACGGTAAAACTGGATATATATATCTACACCATCATGGTTTAACTGGCTGGAAACTACACGCTTGTTTGTACGAGGCGAGGACGTGATCTCGCCAGTCAGGGTTGATTGTTTACATCTTGAAAGTTGTATTTTAACGTGTTGTCTCAGTGTGTTCGGTACAACGCTGCGTTATACTTACTTATAATAATGACTAATTTATTAATTAATAATAATAAAAAATAATAAGAAGAAGAAGATTCAAATCCTACATGATACCTTATATGTTTTTTCCCCTTGATGCAGGGGGGAAAAAACCGTATATATATTAAACTCGTAAGGACGCGCCTTTCCAAATTTACCGAGATAAAATGTGCATTTAACGACGTATGTCTTGAGAAGGACAGGTTATTTCGTGCCCTCTTAAAGAATTATGGTTTTGATGAGAATCTTTGTCGGTCTCTTGAATCCCTTTAGGATGACTTACGAAAGCTGTGAGTCTTGTTATGTCGTGGCTTTGTTGTTTCCTGATTTAATAATCCTTTAAATATGTTCATTTTAGGGGGAGTTAATTTAAACACTTTCACTAAGTTGTAGCCACAGATCTACGAGTGTAAGTGTGGAGTCACCACCTCTGTTACTGCAACCATTGATCTTGTAAACAGTTCAATACTACTGTTACGGCATTCATTGTTTTGTAAACATTTCTTTACTGCTGTTATTGTGTCTATTGTTCTTGTAAAAGGTCATTACTATTGTTACTCCACTCACTGTTCTTGTAAACTGCTTGTTACTATTGTTACTGTATTCATTGTTCTTGTAAACAGGTCATTACTATTCTTACTGCATCCATAGGTCTTGTTCAGAGGTCATTACTACTATTACTACATCCATTGTTCTTGTAAACATTAAACTGTAAACTGTAGTTAACTGAATGATGGGAAACACCTTTTTTTCTGCAACCTTTAGGCTACCGCCCACAGGATGGGTAGAGTGTGACTGCCTTCCACAGGAGGGTTACGGGGTGACTGCTATCTACAGGATGGGTATAATTCTGACTACCGCTCACAGGATGAGCGCATAATAAAATAATTATTCAGATCATATTTCCCACAAGAATTATGTTTCTCACACTGACTTCTTTCCTTCCTCAGGCAGCGTTTGTCCCCACGGTGGGTGCCTGATGTTGGTGCCGCGGGCCACCCCAGTCTGTGCCATGCCTGCTGCCTCGCCCTCACGCCCCGGCCCACCAGCCCCACGCCCATTCACCCCAGCCCCCGCCTACGCCCACTACCACATGGCGGCCATCCACTCATCGCATGTGGGCAGCGGGTACAGCCGCTCTTCAGTGCCCGGGCCACGCTACATGGGAGTACCACCCGGAACTCATCTAGCTGCGGCACTGACCCAGCCCTCACCCCCAGGGATGCCCCGATCCCGCTCCCCTCACCCGTCCCTTGTGCAATATGAGGGCTCAGGGCACTCCCCCAGGGTCATGCCGCCCACCTTCAGGCCCTTCGGGATCCAAGGGTCTCTCAGCTCTCCTAAACAAGCGTCTGTATGCCCCGAGGCTCGCACTTCTTACCCCGTGCCAGACCTTCCCGAAACACACCCGATGCCCTGGCCCTCTGATGCCCCTCTTCCCGCCTCAGACATGCCCTTTGATCTCTCGACACACAATCGCGAGCCTCGCATGTCCCCTGCGTCTCGCCCTCTCGATCTCTCCGAGTGCGAACAACCTCTTGACCTTCGCGTTAAGAAGCGACACCCGGTTGAAGACGAGAATATGAACATCGTGGAGCGCCACACCCCGCCTTCCATTCCTCGGAGAGTACCTTCTCCGAAATATATCTCGCCCCGAAGAGTACCTTCACCGAAATATGTCTCGCCCCGAAGAGTGCCTTCCCCGAAGTACGTGTCTCCCCTGCACGATTTCAGGTCGCAGCACGTGCATGATCTTGCCTCGTCTTCGGTGGAGGGTGAGCACCAGGTCAAGAATGCCACGCTGCAGCTGGTGCCGGTGACAAGTGTGGTGACCTCCCGAAACCCACCGACGGTGGTGTATCCTCAGGCGGTGCACCAGAGATTGCACCAGCCGGTGCCAGTCTACTCTAGTGCCTGCCGACCCCTACCTCCTGCCGGAACCGTCCGGCCTCCTTACCCAGTCATGGGTATCCCTCACAACGCTTACCACATAGGCCCCTCCCAAGGCCCCCCACAGTTGGTGCCTGGGTACAGAGTGCCCCCTCCTGGACCACAGGGCCACCCGGCTCTCTACCAGGTCGTTAGTGACAGGATGCCAAAATGTGTATCCGCGCATTCTGAAGCTCACGGTGTTTCGTCTGTGTTGCCTAGTATGTCGGCGGTGAAGCCCCGGGAGCGGTACTCTTGTAAGTTCTGCGGCAAAGTGTTCCCGCGGTCGGCTAACCTGACGCGGCACCTGCGGACTCACACTGGAGAGCAGCCTTACAAGTGCAAGTTCTGCGAGCGTTCCTTCAGTATCTCGTCCAATCTTCAGCGTCACGTGAGAAACATCCACAACAAGGAGAAGCCATACAAGTGTCGCCTGTGTGAGCGAGCCTTCGGTCAGCAGACCAACCTCGACCGTCACATGAAGAAGCACGAGTCTGACGGACCCACCATCCTGGACGGCAGCCCTAAGATGTACACCGCGCGACCCCGGGAAGAGGACACGCCCGCTGTGCCAGCAGGCAAGGACCCCGTGGAGCTGAATGGCACCGCGGAGAGCAGGAGTGACCTCCAAGCTCCCGAAGACGATGATGACGAGGACGAATATATTGACGTGGAGGAGGAAGATGAAGAAGAAGAGGAGGAGGAACTGGGAGATAAGGATAGAGAAAAGATTTCGTGTGAAGTAACAATCAAGTCATCATCGAGTATATCGCCGATGGAAGTGGATGCGGCCGAGGGAGTGGTGTCGCAACCCGTAGCGGTAATATCGGCGTGAAACCACAAAAGCATTACTGGTGTCATGCTCCACTATTCTAGTGAAGCATGAACACACAGTAGATCACCTGCAGCGCCTAGTTAGCAGCCAATACGGTGACGAAACTCCTCCAAGACTTTACTGTAACTAATATGAGTGTATGTTCAAGTTAACCATTGAAAAGAACATTTTTAAGTACGAACTCGAGTATCTGTGGTGTGTTTGTCCATCCTAGAGTGCGGTCAGGGCCGTCGTGGGTATACTAGTCCGTCGCTCTCCCTTGTGACAGCAGGGAGAGACCCTTCAACGTGCCGTCATCTGCAGGAAGAGCCCTTCAACGTGCCCTCACCACCTGAAAGCCCTCAACGTGCCCTGCTCGTCAGGGAGAAGGGCTAGTGTATGGAGTTACAGTCCAGTTCTGCTTCCTCGCTATTCTACACTAATCTCAAAAGTCATCAGCAACCTCCGAATCACGAAAAAAATATAGGACTAAACATCCTAAAAGTCATCGACGCCAAAAACTAGAAGTGATTGTAAACAAAGATGGGTATTGTAATATATCAAATATTATAATGTGCTTATTATAATACATAGAAAATATTTATACATATATTTGTCAAAATAGCAGAGTTAGGGAGGGGACTGTGACATCCTGAAGCCACCATAGAAAACATAACGTCGTCATCAAGGGCTAACTAAGGAAACAATTGCCCCAACCCTATAAACATTTGTGCCTAAGGTCTAATGAACCTTTTTTTTATTCTACGTCTAATTCTCTCATGTACAAACCTACGCGGACTTCTGTGTATGGGTAATGAAGTGCAACATGCGTTATAGTCCTGCCATTTTGAAAGAAGATTTTTATATACGTCATATTTTCTTAAGAGATTTATATAATTCCGCAAGTGTGCTGAGAGAGAGTAAATTTTATGATGAAATAAAATGATGTTATTGTAAGTAGGCCACTGTAGTACAAGTAGAGTAAGTGCATCGCTGTAGTTGCAAACCATCGAGCGGTAGTGGATCATCAGTAAGGCTGAGGGTACCTATCTAGGTACCTGTCTACGTCATACACTAAACACGATGTTTTAGTAGAGTTTTCTCCATGACAAACGTATAGATTTAGTTTCTAGTTTCCTTTGTGAAGCTTCTTGTGTTAACTTTAAACCCTCTCGTGTGTGTGTGTGTGTGTGTGTGTGTGTGTGTGTGTGTGTAGGTCCACTCTCTTCCGACTCCTTCGTCGTACCATTTCCTAAAGCCATGTATGGATCCTACCTCTGCCACTTTACTCTCCAGATTCTTCCACTTCCTCACATCTCTAAGGCTGCAGAAATAATTCCTAACATCCCTCTGACTCATCTGAGCTTGTGTGTGTGTGCGCATATGTGTGTGCACTCACCTACTTGTACTCACCCATTTGTGGTTGCAGGGGTCGAAGCTTAGCTCCTGGCCCCGCCTCTTCGCTAGTCGCTACTAGGTCCACTCTCTCACTGCTCCAAGAGCCTTATCGTGTGTGTGTGTGTGTGTGTGTGTGTACTCACCTAATTGTACTCACCTAATTGTGGTTGCAGGGGTCGAGACTCAGCTCCTGGCCCCGCCTCTTCGCTGTCCGCTACTGGGTCTCTGCTCTCCCTGCTCCATGAGCTTTATCATACCTCGTCTTAAAACTATGTATATATATATATATATATGTGTGTGTGTGTGTGTGTGTGTGTGTGTGTGTGTGTGTGTGTGTTGTTGTGTGTGTGTGTTGTGTGTTGGTGTGTGTGTGTGTGTGTGTGTGTTGTGTGTTGTGTGTTGGTGTGTGTGTGTGTGTTTGTGTGTGTGTGTGTGTGTGTGTGTGTGTGTGTGTGTGTTTGTGTGTTGTGTTGTCTGTGTGTGTGTGTGTGTGTGTGTGTGTGTGTGTGTGTGTGTGTGTGTTAGTTACCATTTTGTGTGTGTGTGTACTATCCACTGAACCATCCAGACATGAGACTGCAGCTTAACCCGACAAAACACGACCTCTAGTACCAAGCTTGTCAGACTACCACCTTACTATTCTAACTAACACACTATTCTTCATCTTCTCACCCAACTCAAATCTTTCCTCTTCTTCTTCTTTTAGACCATTTTTTTTTATTTAGGACAATGTACTTTCTTTATACGTAAATATACAAGTATATTTGATATTGTAAAAATCTGAAGAATATATCTAGTACAAGATTGTATTTTGTTATTTATTAAAACTAAAACTCAGTATATATATATATATATATATATATATATATATATATATATATATATATATATATATATATATATATATATATATATATATATATAATATATATAATATATATATATATATATATATATATATATATTATATATATATATATATATATATATATATATATATATATATATATATATATATATATATATATATATATATATATATATATAACATCATATAAACAATGTGCATGGAAAATTTTTTTTATTCAATTATTATTATTATTATTATTATTATTATTATTATTATTATTATCTTCACCGTGTGTTAAAGAACAGAGGTTTTTATAGAAATTTATTCATAAAAGAAACGAACCGCTTTCAAACAGTTCTTGTCATCATATTTGTGTAGACTGGTGACTGATGTCACGGTCTTCATCAAGACGACTGGTGACTGATGTTACGGTCTTCATCAAGACGACTGGTGACTGATGTCACGGTCCTGACATCAGGACGAGAGGCTTCCAAAAAAAAAAAACTTTTAAAACATCTGTGCTAAAATATATGTCAAAACAAGTGTGTCATTTATAATATCTGTGTTATAACAACTACACTTTTTTAAAGCAAATGTGTCTATTAAAACACTTTTTTTGTTAAAGCAAGTGTATTGTAAAGCGACCGTTTTAAAGCATCTGTGTACACTATAGCAGGTGTTTCCACGGAAACAACTGAACTGATAAAACAATTGTGCCTTTTAAACTAACTGTGCCTTTTAAACCAGCTATATCTTTTAAACCTGGTAAAACAACTGTGCCTTTTAAACCAGCTGTGCCTTTTAAAATTGTTAAAACAACTGTACCTTTTAAACCAACTGTTCCTTTTAAACCAACTGTGCCCTTTAAACCAATTGTGCCTTTTTCATTGTAAAATTATTTTAAAAGTCAGATAGGATGGAAATTATTGTGGGAAAAAATATAATTAAAGGCATAATTATCATGTAAAATAAGGAATTGTAATATAACTCTGTTACTAAAATGAGATCGAAGGAAGTGTATCTCAAGGTATATACACCAAGAGAGTGTATCTCAGGGTATATACACCAAGAGAGTGTATCTCAAGGTATATACACCAAGAGAGTGTATCTCAAGGTATATACACCGAGAGAGTGTATCTCAGGGTATATACACCAAGAGAGTGTATCTCAGGGTATATACACCAAGAGAGTGTATCTCAAGGTATATACACCAAGAGAGTGTATCTCAAGTATATACACCGAGAGAGTGTATCTCAGGGTATACACCAAGATGAGTGTATCTCAAAGTATATACACCGAGAGAGTGTATCTCAGGGTATATACACCAAGAGAGTGTATCTCAGGGTATATACACCAAGAGAGTGTATCTCAGTATATACACCAGAGAGTGTATCTCAAAGTATATACACCGAGAGAGTGTATCTCAAGGGTATATACACCAGAGAGTGTATCTCAGTATATACACCGAAGAGAGTGTATCTCAGGGTATATACACCAAGAGAGTGTATCTCAAGGTATATACACCAAGAGAGTGTATCTCAAAGTATATACACCGAGAGAGTGTATCTCAGGGTATATACACCAAGAGAGTGTATCTCAAAGTATATACACCGAGAGAGTGTATCTCAGGGTATATACACCAAGAGAGTGTATCTCAGGGTATATACACCAAGAGAGTGTATCTCAGGGTATATACACCAAGAGAGTGTATCTCAGGGTATATACACCAAGAGAGTGTATCTCAAGGTATATACACCAAGTATCTCAAGGTATATACACGAGGGTATCTCAGGTATAACACCAAAGTGTATCTCAAGTATATCACCGAGAGAGTGTATCTCAGGGTATATACACCAAGAGTATCTCAGGTATAAACAGGGTGTATCTCAAGGGTATATACACCAGAGAGTGTATCTCAGGGTATATACACCAAGAGGGAAGTGTATCTCAGTATATACACCAAGAGAGTGTATCTCAGGGTATATACCATACCAACGAGAGTGTATCTCAGGGTATATACACCAAGAGAGTGTATCTCAGGTATATACACCAAGAGAGTGTATCTCAGAGTATATACACCAGAGAGTGTATCTCAGGGTATATACACCAAGAGAGTGTATCTCAAGGTATATACACCGGGGATTGAGTGTATCTCAGGGTATATACACCAAGAGGTACCAGTATATACACAAGTATCTCAGGGTATATACACCAAGAGAGTGTATCTCAGGGTATATACACCAAGAGAGTGTATCTCAGGGTATATACACCAAGAGAGTGTATCTCAAGGTATATACACCAAGAGAGTGTATCTCAAAGGTATATACACCGAGAGAGTGTATCTCAGGGTATATACACCAAGAGAGTGTATCTCAGGGTATATACACCAGAGGTGATCTCTATACACAGGGTTATCCGATACACCGGGGGAATGTATCTCAGGGTATATACACCGAGGGAGTGTATCTCAGGGTATATACACCGAGGGATTCTATCTCAGGGTATATACACCGAGGGAGTGTATCTCAGGGTATATACACCGAGGGAGTGTATCTCAGGGTATATACACCGAGGGATTCTATCTCAGGGTATATACACCGAGGGAGTGTATCTCAGGGTATATACACCGAGGGAGTGTATCTCAAGGTATATACACCGAGAGACGTATTTCTCTCGGTATATATACACCGAGAGTTTACTCTAAACCCTATTTTTTTGGTATTAAAGCATTCTTATCTGGTGGTGAACAGGTTACACTGCAGTCTTAGTGACCCTAGGGTAGTAGACAGGCTTCAAACCATCTAAACCAAACCAGTCAACTAGCAGCATCATTTGCAATTATTATATAAAGAGAAATTATCAGATTTATTACAAAAATTCATGTATAAGTCTGTTCTGAAAATTTTGCAAATCATCCTGAAACAAAAATCATAATTTTTTTTTTCCTTTCTCTTGAAATTCTGTTGTTTCATTTCTTACCATGATACAAAGACGCTTTTTTTTTACACAGTCTCAAACACATTTCTAACCTCTGCATTTTGAACTCGTTAACCTTTGCTTCAAATAATGTGAAATCCTGCTTAGAATATGTACTTCCAAATGGGACGTCAGACTTTGTGTATCCGCTTACACGAACCCAAACAATGTGGATCCGGTTCGCCTACCACACGAACCCAAACAATGTGCACCCACCTACAACTAAAACCCAATCATTGGTGTACTTGGTGTCAAGGCAGGATGTAAACAAAGACTTCCCGTGTGCTTTAAGTACAGAGGCTTCCAGTAGCAAATACGTCTGTGTACGGTCTACTTTATGGGAGACAGTCTGACAGACACGCTAATAGACACACAAGTTAATCCATATTCGATAACACTCATTGATATTATATGTATTGGCAAATATTAAGGTCTACATGACTATGCATATATATATATATATATATATATATATATATATATATATATATATATATATATATATATATATATATATATATATATATATATATATATATATATATATATATATATATATATATATATATATATATATATATATATATATATATATATATATATATATATATATATATGTTGGATATAAAGCAAAAACAGGTTTCACCTCTGGTCTAATTATTATTATTATTATTATTATTATTATTATTATTATTATTATTATTACATGTTTAATTACCACAACTGCTCGGCGGTGTACCGAGGTTCAGCTAGTCAAGGGTCATTCGCATGGTGCTAAGGTCAGATTTAAATTTCGTCATACAAAGACCTTTAAAAAAAAAGTATATTCTTACTCTTAGAGATTAAACCACAATTTGTTAGTTTTGAGATGAAAATAAATGATGTGAATTGACACGTGTGTTTTTAAATCCTCATTCACGTATTTTGTTGTTGCTGTTGTTGTTTGCAGGTGAAAGGGCTCGTGATTTGTGGAATAGGAGCAGGACAACTACAGTCACGCGTAAATAGGAGTGACTTAAGCTTTTCGGGTCTTTTTCATCCCCTTATCAGACTAAAAATAAAATAATGGAGGAAAGACACAGATGTGAAACAAGTCTTTTACGGGGACAACGTTTCGCTTTGTGTAGAGCTTTATCAAAACTCGATAAAGCTCTAAAGCCTGCTCCTAGAATACGTTCCATGAATGGATCCACATCGAATGTCTTGGGGCTTAGTGGAGGGAGCTTGATCCAAGGCATTGGTGCTACCCTCCCCTTCCTTGGATCAAACCTGCCATTCTCCACGTGCTGTATGATTCGCTCGTTTTCAAAAGCCCTGAAAAAATAGGAAAATTGCAGATTAAAAAAAAAATTAAAAGGCCTTGCAATTTAGGAAATTCTAAGGTAATTAGATTTTTCTAATGCATAAGTGAAAGTGGAAATGGCTTGCTAGTCCTCCCTCCCCCTCCAAAAAAAAGGTAAACATTGGTAAAGTCTTTCGGGAAGGAGAGATACCAGTGTAACAAAAAAAGGCACAATACCGTGACTGGAACAATACACACAACCCGCACATATAAAAGGAGAGGAGCTTACGACGACGTTTCGGTCCGACTTGGACCATTTACCTCCATTACCCCTCCACCACTTTCTTGTGCCCTCCCCTGTCTGCCTGCCTATAAATACCCCTTCCACCTGTCCTTCATGTTAGTGTGACTTTGTAAATGGTCCAAGTCGGACCGAAACGTCGTCGTAAGCTCCTCTCCTTTTATATGTGCGGGTTGGGTGTGTATATACCAGTGTACACTGCCTTTTTCAGTAGTATTTTTCATGTGTGGCTGTGGGTCTTCAGAGTATATACACCGTGAGGTGTATATACCCTGAAGACCCGCTGTATATACACCGTGTATATACAGCTTGAAATCCAACACTCACATCCATCACATATCTACGAAAATTTCCAAAACTGTGGACATTCTATCAGAAACTCGCTGATATGTTCCAGAAATAGCACCGCACTTACTCCTGCGTGTTGTATATATATACACGACTCTTAGAACGAACTTCAGCCTGGCGCTCCGCCTCTTCATGGAGAGCTGCACCACAACACAGATACAATACAAGAAATCTCTTTGATATACCACGGGTTCGACTCAACCTATACAGGAACGCCATACAAATAAAGGGGCCACGAAATACCTTACTCCCAGAAGATGCAAAAATGTCTCCAACAGAGACCTGCTTCAATAATATAGTCGAAAAGTACCTCCCAAATCGGACCTAAACTCTGGTAAGATAAATTATGTTAAAGCCTTGTTTATCAAGGCCTCGGTCAGATGACCAAAAGCTCCAGCTGTGGGGCCATCATATAACTAAGACCCGCGTCAGGAAACACTTGTCCTGTTTCCTGACAAACCTAATACCTACCTGCCAAATCATTCATCAATTACAATCCTGTTGATTCAATTTATATTAACATTCATACTGATCCCATAATCACCAATCTATTTCAACATATATAGTGCCCTAAAATATAGTCTACCTTAGTATTCACTACTACAAATGTTTTACCAAATTGTTTCACAAGATCTAATATCATTAATCATAAACCAAATTGTCACAGTATATAGAATGTCAAATTGAATAATTGTTCTGTGCTTCTAAGTTACTTTTAAGCTGCCAGAAATGCTTTGCATAACAAGAGGCTTTCTATAAAGTAATTTATTCACATCAATCAATCCTACGTCAACTGTATACTGTACTATAATTTATAGAAATAAAGCTGTCTTTGCCTTTGTCTCTGTCGTTGTCAGACGATCCTAAAATTTGTGTAACTGTATCTTCCACTGATGACACAGAAAATCCCCAAGCTCACGCAAATCAGATTTTCTGGTGGACCACAGAAAATAATATTATATTCTTCGAGGACACATTTCAACTACTCCAAAACACAGTCAAACAATCGATGGGACAGAAATGGAATGTGAGTGAGCTAGCGCTTACTACAAGGGACTCTCATGTGTTCTGGAAAGTGTTACTTGTACACCTGTAAGGGTGCCCCGTTGCTCAGGCGTGCTTCCTTAAGACACCTGCTGGTCGTATTCACCTAGCAGTATGTGGCTACCTGGGTGTTAGCCTACAAGTTTTTGTGGCATCCTGGGGGGTGGTAGTATAACTTAGATAGGGATGGGCTTTGAAATGAACTGAGGTAGTATAAGAGCTCTTAGCCTGTAAAGCTGATCTGTGTAAAACAAAGGAGGATAATAGCAGACTGAGTTTAAAGAACCTTCAAAATAAACTGTATCCTGGAGGAGGAACCAAACCTAACTGACTGGCTTTGTTAGTTTATCCTGGGTTACTAACCCTCCTGGGTTAATACCTGGGATTAAATTTTCTTTTTGTCCTCTAGAGAAATATAAATATATTTTAGTTACCCTTAAAAATAGAAAAGAAAATGGTGTTCTTGTAATGTTTATAGAAAACCCTCAATGATTTGTCTTCGTAGACAAAAGTATATGCTTGCAAAATTAATGTAATAATAATAATAATAATAATAATAATTATTATTATTATTATTATTATTATTATTATTATTATTATTATTATTATTATTATTATTATTATTATTTTATTATTATTATTATGACAGGGTATACAGGCCTAGCTGACATCAATAACATACTACTATATAGAAAGCCCCTTGTTATGCAGAGCATTTTGGGTAAATTAAGTCAATTTTGTCCCAGGATGCGACCCACACCAGTCGACTAACACCCAGGTACCTATTTTACTGATAAGTGAACATGGACAACAGGTATCTTAAGGAAACTCGTCCTAATGTTCCCACTCGTACGGGGGTGGTAATGATCATTAGTAGGAATCGTACTGCTCCGAATTATTTTTATTAAACATGATACTGTTGCTGATCTCAGTGTATATACACGTAAGAACATACTTTATTCCGTATTTCAGAAATTAACGTTTTTGTTTATTATGTTTCATAAGAAATGCAGCCTTAATGACCCTCGTGATGTCAATAAGTTTTAAATGGTCGTAACAAGTGTCTCACAACCACAAGGTATATACACTGAGAGTGTATATACAGTGAGAGTGTATATACCCTGAGAGTCAAAAGCGTCCTGATGGAGCCACTATGCTACCCTGGAAGGATGGAAAGCAGATTGCCTCTGACTACACCTGTGCTGCCACAATGGTAGACACCTACTTGCCCTACTCCGTAGCTGAAGGGGGTGGAGCTGCCAACCACAGGAAGACCCAGAAGACCCGCAAATATGAAGGCCTTCCCCCTTGCTATAACTTCATCCCAATATGATCGGAGACCATTGGAGCATGGGGCAAGTGTGCTCTAAAGTTCCTCAAAGAGCTGGGTGAAAAACTCATTATAGAAAACAAGGACCACAGGGGGTCCAGCTTCCTCTTTCAGAGACTCAGTGTTGTAATCCAGAGGGAAAATACCTGCAGCATTCTGGGCACGCAGCCCACTGCCGCGAAGAATTCGAGAGAGACAAATACACCGTGTACGTCAGGCCCATACTAGAGTATGCAGCACCAGTTTGGAACCCATACCTGGTCAAGAACGTCAAGAAATTAGAGAAAGTGCAAAGGTTTGCAACAAGGTTAGTTCCGGAGCTAAGGGTAATGTCCTAAAAGAGGGAACAAAATAACTTATATATATATATATATATATATATATATATATATATATATATATATATATATATATATATATATATATATATATATATATATACATATATATATATAAGTTATTTTGTTCCCTCTTTTAGGGATTAAAGTGTGTGTGTGTGTGTGTGTGTGTGTATGTGTGTGTGTGTGTGTGTGTGTGTACTCACCTAATTGTACTCACCTAATTGTGGTTTCAGGGGTCGAGACTCAGCTCCTGGCCCCGCCTCTTCACTGATCGGTACTGGGTCCCTTCTCTCCCTGCTCCATGAGCTTCATCATTCCTCGTCTTAAAGCTATGTATGGTTCCTGCCTCCACTACATCACTTGCCAGACTATTCCACTTCCTGACAAATCTATGGCTGAAGAAATACTTCCTAACATCAATTTGACTCATCTGAGTCTTCAACTTCCAATTGTGACCTCTTGTTTCTGTGCCCCCTCTCTGGAGCATCCTGTCTCTGTCCACCTTATCTATTCCACGCAGTATTTTATATGTCGTTATCATGTCTCCCCTAACCCTTCTGTCTTCCAGTGTCGTCAGGCCGATTTCCCTTAACCTTTTTTCATAGGACATTACCCTTAGCTCTGGAACTAACCTTGTCGCAAACCTTCGCACTTTCTCTAATTTCTTGACGTTCTTGACCAGGTATGGGTTCCAAACTGGTTCTGCATACTCTAGTATGGTCTTGACGTACACGGTGTACAGTGTCTTGAACGATTCCTTACTAAGGTATCGGAACGCTATTCTCAGGTTTGCCAGTCGCCCGTATGCTGCAGCAGTTATCTGATTGATGTGTGCTTCCGGAGACGACGTGCTTGGTGTTATACTCACCCAAAGATCTTTCTCCTTTAGCGAGGTTTGCAGTCTTTGGCCACCTAGCCTATACTCTGTCTGCGGTCTTCTTTGCCCTTCCCCGATCTTCATGACTTTGCATTTGGCAGGGTTAAATTCGAGAAGCCAGTTGCTGGACCAGGTGTCTAGCATGTCCAGGTCTCTTTGAAGTCCTGCCTGATGCTCATCTGATTTAATTCTCCTCATTAACTTCACATCATCTGCGAACACAGACACTTCTGAGTCTATCCCGTCCGTCATGTCATTCACATATACCAAGAATAGCACTGGTCCTAGGACTGACCCCTGTGGGACCCCGCTCGTCACAGGCGCCCACTGTGATACCTCGTCACGTACTATGACCCGTTGTTGCCTCCCTGTCAGATATTCTCTGATCCATTGCAGTGCCCTTCCTGTTATACACGCCTGATCCTCTAACTTCTGCACTAATCTCTTATGAGGAACTGTGTCGAAGGCCTTCCTGCAGTCCAAGAAAATGCAATCAACCCACCCCTCTCTCTCGTGTCTTACTTCTGTTACTTTGTCATAGAACTCCAGAAGGTTTGGGACAGAGGATTTGCCTTCCATGAATCCGTGCTGGTTATCATTTATAATCTTGTGCCGTTCCAGGTGCTCTACCTCTCTCCTCCTGATAATCTTCTCCATGACTTTGCACACTATACACGTAAGTGACACTGGTCTATAGTTTAGTGCCTCGTGTCTGTCTCCTTTCTTAAAAATGGGAACTACATTTGCCATCTTCCATACCTCAGGTAGTTGCCCAGTTTCAAGGGATGTGTTGAATATTGTTGTTAGTGGCACACACAGCGTCTCTGCTCCCTCTCTAAGGACCCACGGGAAGATGTCCGGACCCATCGTCTTTGAGGTATCGAGGTCACTGAGCAACTTCTTCACCTCCTCCTCAGTTGTGTGTGTGTGTGTGTGTGTGTGTGTGTGTGTGTGTGTGTGTGTGTGTGTGTGTGTGTGTGGAAGACTTAAGAAAACAGTAAAAACAGTAACAACTTTATTAACTTAAGAATAAAACATGAAAGATGCAGACATCAAAATTGTCATCACATTTGCTAAGAACATTTCACAGTTTCTTCATAACTAATCATATAACTGAGGAACTAATTAAGGTCATCGATTACACAACTCATAATGTTCAATAACCTACAATGCGTGCTTCTTCTTCTTCTTCTTCTTCTTCTTCTTCTTCTTCTTCTTCTTCTTCTTCTTCTTCTTCTTCTTCTTCTTCTTCTTCTTCTTCTTCTTCTTCTTCTTCTTCATCTTCTTCTTCTTCTTCTTCTTCTTCTTCTTCTTCTTCTTCTTCTTCTTCTTCTTCTTCTTCTTCTTCTCTCTTCATCTTCTTCTTTTGCTTCTTCACAGTTATGTATTTTTCCCATGTACTCAAATTTACTCCTTTTCTCCCTTTCTCCATATATTACTTCTCATAATGCAAGATATTAACTTACTTTAGATATATTATCATTTTAGACTCAACCCTCAAACTCATTTCTTGTTATCAGAGTCAAATTATAATAAATCTATTCATATCAGTGTGTCTGAGACAGTGACTCCAGAGCAATGAATGGCTTGTGCTGTGCTCTGGCTGAGGTAGGGAGGGAGAGAGCAGTGCCCTGGCTGAGGTAGGGAGGGAGAGAGCAGTGCCCAGGCTGAGGTAGGGAGGGAGAGAGCAGTGCCCAGGCTGAGGTAGGGAGGGAGAGAGCAGTGCCCTGGCTGAGGTAGGGAGGGAGAGAGCAGTGCCCTGGCTGAGGTAGGGAGGGAGAGAGCAGTGTCCTGGCTGAGGTGGGGAGGGAGAGAGCAGTGTCCTGGCTGAGGTGGGGAGAGAGAGAGCAGTGAACTGGCTGAGGTAGGGAGGAGAGAGAGCAGTGCACTGGCTGAGGTGGGGAGAGAGAGAGCAGTGCACTGGCTGAGGTGGGGAGGGAGAGAGCAGTGCACTGGCTAAGGTAGGGAGGGAGAGAGCAGTGATCTAGCTGAGGTGGGGAGGGAGAGAGCAGTGCCTTGACTGAGGTGGGGAGGGAGAGAGCAGTGATCTAGCTGAGGTGGGGAGGGAGAGAGCAGTGCCTTGACTGAGGTGGGGAGGGAGAGAGCAGTGCACTGGCTGAGGTGGGGAGGGAGAGAGCAGTGCACTGGCTGAGGTAGGGAGGGAGAGGCAGTGATCTAGCTGAGGTGGGGAGGGAAGGCAGTGCCTTGACTGAGGTGGGGAGGGAGAGAACAGTGCCCAGGCTGAGGTGGGGAGGGAGAGAACAGTGCACTGGCTGAGGTGGGGAGGGAGAGAGCAGTGCCTTGACTGAGGTGGGGAGGGAGAGAGCAGTGCCCAGGCTGAGGTGGGGAGGGAGAGAGCAGTGCACTGGCTGAGGTAGGGAGGGAGAGAGCAGTGATCTAGCTGAGGTGGGGAGGGAGAGAGCAGTGCCTTGACTGAGGTGGGGAGGGAGAGAACAGTGCCTTGACTGAGGTGGGGAAGGAGAGAGCAGTGCCTTGGGTGAGAGCACAATGGTGACCAAACCAAAGAACAACAGTATATATATATTGGGAAACTCTTCAAAGAATATATCCCAGGTCAGGTACAGATGTATCTTATCTCTAGCAATATAGTATAATAAATATATTCGTATAGCTATTAATGCAAAAATAATGCTTACTAAGAGTAGGTAAGTGTGTGTGTGTATTATAAATTCTGTTTAATCCTGTGTATCATAAGTAATCGTAATACTTGTTCGGCACAGACACACACACACAGACACACACACACACACACACAGACACACACACACACAGACACACACACACACACACAACACACACACACACACAGACAGACACACACACACAAACACACACACATACAAACAAACAAATACACACAAATACAAGTGCGTGTATAGCTTGTACGAATGTTCATATATATATATATATTTATAAATATATGAGCCTTTTAATGTGTACGTCTAAAGCTATGTGTGTTTACAGTTGTATACATGTGCTAGTGTGTAGGTTTACATCTTGTAGACGTCCGTACTTGAGCTGGGTTGCCAATAGCCACCTGCAAAAGAGGTGCAAGATTACTACGAATATAAAGATAATAACAGTATCACACTGACACTTTCCCTTCGTAATTTACAATTCCCCAGACATACTCCAAGGTACCTACTTGCTGCTAGGTGGACAGGGACAGCAGGTGTAAGGAAACACGCCCAGTGTTTCCACCCATACCGGAGGTCGAACCACGGACACTCAGTGAGTAAGCTGAGTGCGCTACCAACCGAGCTACGGGACACCTCTCAGTGTTCTCCTAGGACTAAAATAATCTCACGTGCATCTACAAGAGTCCCCCATGAGATGTTGCCAGCAAATGCATAAATAGCTTCTGCAAATTGCAATAGTTATCCTCCTAGAAACTTACACTCGTGTAAATACTGATTATCTATGTACACGGAATTGAAAAATCATAAAATTATTTGACTTTAGACTAGATGATGATAATTGAGGGATTATTAATTATAATCTTTTAAATTATATCACACATCTTCCTTCTCGCTATCTTGCATCATTAGTATTTTACTTACGTACTTACTACTTACTTACTTACTTACTTAATTATTTACTTACTTGCCTTCCTGAGCAGTTGGTTACCCACACGTTATCCTAGGTGACAGAATTAGCAGTGTAAATGTAAAAGCTTAAAAATCCTAAGGAGAAACACACGAGCATCTCTTGACTGGAACAGACAATGTAAGTCTTCAGAACGTTCGAAAATGATCTTTCTGACAACCTTCCATATATATCATATTAAACTTGGAGGCAGATAAATACTAATATTTGGACGTACCAGAAATGCAAGGAGAGTTTCTTGATACCTCTTAATGCTAATTATTTATGTAATAAATAGGCTTCTAGTGCCTCGAAGAATGGGGTTCATGTTTACCAAATATCTGCTTTTGGGAGAGGAACCTCAAAACGACGTTTCGGTCGTTCCTCTGTCAGTGCAACGTGCCCATGGCCCAGGATGGTGAGCTGTCCCATGGCCCAGGATGGTGAGCTGTCCCAGCTACGGTACTGGGACTTTTTATTCTCTGTGGTGTTTATGGACTTAATTCATTAAACGGTGTTAATATGTCGTGCTTAACGACACCGCTTCCTAAAATTGTGTTTGTGTGTCGGGTGTGCCACTGCCAGGCTCAGGCACTCACAAACAAACATTACTCATACAGAAGCAACACCTACCTGAGCTTTGGTGTTGTTGGCTTTCGTAGCTGTGGCGTTGAATTTCGTTCTCTAGTACACAAACGTTTTGTTCAAGTTTGTTCTTCCGGCATTTGAGGTTTGAGACCTGCTTGTTGATGGTTTCTAAGTGACGAGAGAGATTCCTCTGGTGTTTAAAGGCTTCCTCTCGCTTGTTGTGCTCCTTGATGGCTAGTAGTCTTCTCTTCTCCAACGCCGGGTCCTCTTGTGGTCCTAGTTGATACAGTTTAGACTTCCGTCGTTTCACCGTCTTCTCAGCAGTCGATGGATGTCCCATCTCGGTCACACTGCAAGGCGCTTGGAGACCAGCACTTTCGTTAAACATTCCTTGGCTCGAACTTCCCGGCGCATAGAGACCAAGACCATTGTCAAATATCCCTTGACTTGCGCTTCCTGGCGCTTGGAAACCAGCACTTTCGTTAAACATTCCTTGCCTAGCGCTTCCCTTCGCTTGGAGACCAAGTCCATTGTTAAACATTCCTTGGCTCGCGCTCCCTGGCATTTGGAGACTTAGACCATTGTCAAACATTGCCATATTTGTTGTTGAATGTGTGTGGCTGCTTGTGTCTGCCCCCGGGATGCTGCCATCATTAAAAGAGGCTGTCACATGATTGCCATAATCACCATACTGATGAGAGGGGCCACTGAAGGGGTAGCAGTAGTCACCGTAAGCCGAAGAAGCCATCTCTGTGGGATGTCCGGAGTACTGTCTTGGGGTGGCTGTAGCCCCTAAGTCACCAGTAACAGGCAGACCATAGCCTTCGTCAGAGTAGCTGTGACGAAATGGGTAGGCTGCAGGGGATGTGTAGTCGTTGACTTCCGCCTGAGCAGTATTCCTGGGGTCAGTGTTCACCTCGTCCGGGAAGATTGGCCCCTCTGATGGAAACATATTCATCTTCCAAGCTTGAGTTGATCGTCAGATCACACGTCTGTTCTGTTGTGCCTTCTAAGGGAGAACTGCATACACTCGAGACAACACGCTGTATTTATACATATTGCCTGACCTGGACTTTTCCCAGAATGCCTGATGTTTACCCACAATATGGTGTTATGCTATCATATAATACTCGAGTGACCTGAACGAACCTCTTCCCTTGTTTACACCCTCAGCAGGATGTTAAGGGTCGCAACTCCTCTTGCCCTACATTTCTCACCTCCTGCTGTAGAATGTTTTTTTTTTTCACTTCCCAAGAAGCGTATGTAAGGAAAATCTAAATCTAAAATTTGGTTTATCTACAAAATATGAAAATGTTAAGAAAAAAGAACACCACTTGTGGTAATTCCCTTCTTTAGCTTCCACAGACACAAAGAATTATATAACACAAACGCTTCTCTGTGCCACAGATTACAAGAGGAGAATGAACACTTTATTTCAAGCTGGATGTCTCCGGCTCTTTCCTCTTTAACGCGATATAGAGCTCTTGATTTAAGGAACTGGAGCAATCCTTCCTTTCATCGAGGTAAACTTGATTGTCTCATTTCCCTGACATTTTATAACCTGTGATTATATATATATATATATATATATATATATATATATATAATATGGGCGAATCCCAGAAGAAATTAAACCTTTCTTTTTGGAGCCTCATTATGCGCTTTGAAGAAGAAGGATGGGGGAATCAGACCCATTGCTGTTGGTAACACCCTTCGCCGCCTAGTTGCCAAAGCAGCAGTAAGAAACATTCGCCTAGAAGCTGCCAGTTTACTCCAGCCACACCAACTGGGCTTTGGGGTCTCTCAAGGCAGTGAAGCCGCAGCTCATGCGGCAAGGGCCTACATCAGGGACCTATCAGAAGACAAGGCCGTAGTCAAACTTGACTTTAGAAATGCCTTTAATATGGTGAAGAGAGATGTGGTCTTGCCAGCCGTTCGGGATCGGTTCCCCAGTCTCTTTCCCTTCATTTCAGCTGGCTACAGCAAACCCTCGACTCTTTTGTTTGGGGAACATGAAATTCCCTCGTCTGAGGGTGTTCAGCAGGGTGATCCACTCGCTCCACTTCTCTTCTGTTTGGCAGTAAGAGAACTAACTTCCAGCCTATGCAGCGAGCTCAACATCTGGTACCTGGATGATGGCACTCTGGCAGGTACTAGGGAGTCCTTGTTAGAGGACCTACAACGGGTGAAGACAC
Source organism: Cherax destructor (assembly GCA_009830355.1). Taxonomy (NCBI): domain Eukaryota; kingdom Metazoa; phylum Arthropoda; class Malacostraca; order Decapoda; family Parastacidae; genus Cherax; species Cherax destructor. The sequence continues at coordinate 122,339 of WNWK01000564.1, read as the reverse complement.
AAGGAGAAGCCTTAGGACTCATCCTTAATCCCTCAAAGTGTGAAATTATCACAACAAATCAGGAAATAATCAATGCAGTGCAAACAATCCTCCCAGAAGTCACTACTACCACTCCATCCAACAGTACCCTCCTGGGAGCACCGCTGGGTCACCACGCCATCGACACTGTCCTCAAGGACAAAGTGAATGACCTGAAAAGAATGGAGGAGAGAATAAGTGATCTTGATGCCCATGATGCCCTGTATCTCCTCACAAGGTGTCTTACTATGCCAAGACTCACTTACTTCCTGAGGTGCGCACCCTCTTTGAAAACCCAACACTTGACGAGTATGACGCACACCTGAGATCAACCTTCAAGAAGGCACTGAATCTGTCACTAGAGGATCAGCAATGGGAGCAGGCAACCCTCCCAGTGCGACTGGGAGGTATAGGGGTGCGCAAAGCAAGGCAGGTAGCGTTACCTGCATTTCTGTCATCGTGTTTGGCTTCCAGTGGATTAGTCAAGAGGATTGTCCCTGAACGTTTGAGAGGGGTGGTGGGAGCTCAAGACCCCAAGTTCATTGAAGCAGCAGTGCAGTGGGACATCCTGGCAGACTCCTCCAGTAGACCAGCTCCTCCCAAAGAGCACAAACAGTCCCACTGGGACAAACCGATCATGGAAAAAATTTCCAACACAATGCTCACCAACGCTTCAGGAAAGGACAAAGCTCGTCTCCTAGCGGTGAAGGCACCACACTCAGGAGATTTCCTTCTTGCTGTTCCCAATTCCTCTCTGGGGACTCGACTCGACCCACAGGCCATTCGGATTGGTGTTTCTCTTCGCCTAGCCGCCCCCATACTCACCGAACATAGGTGTATTTGCGGCAGGGCGACGGCTGACCAATTCGGACTTCATGGTCTAGTGTGTCACACATCAGAAGGAAGTATGCTAGACATGAGGAGGTCAATGACATCATAAAGAGAAGCCTCGCCACAGCCCGTTGCCCAGCTCAACGGAACCCCAAGTGCAGAGGTCTGATGGAAGTCAAAAGCGTCCTGATGGAGCCACCATGCTACCCTGGAAGGATGGTAAGCAGATTGCTTGGGACTACACCTGTGCTGCCACATTGACAGACACCTACCTGCCACACTCCTTAGCCGAAGGGGGTGGAGCTGCCAGCCACAGGGAGACCCAGAAGACCCGCAAATATGAAGACCTTCCCTCTTGCTATAACTTCATCCCAATAGGGTCGGAGACCCATGGAGCATGGGGCAAGTGTGCTCTAAAGTTTCTCAAGGAGCTGGGTGGAAAACTCATCATAGAAACCAAGGACCACAGGGCGACCAGCTTCCTGTTTCAGAGACTCAGTGTTGCGATCCAGAGGGGAAATGCCTGCAGTATTCTGGGCACGCGGCCCACTGCCGGGGAGTTGAACGAAGTATTTGACATGTAGCTCTGAGTTGTTATCTATGTTGTTTTACTCCCCATTGTATTTTGTATTTTGTCTTGAAATAAAGTTTGTATAAAAAAAAAAGATGGGGTAGTAGGGGAAGTGGAATATTCAAATGGCTTCAGAAAGAAATCTAAATATTCTTCCTTGAAGTCTTTTTATCCACTTCTCCGAGGCAATGGGTCCCACAATTGACGGAATATATATATATACAGTGGTACCCCGGTTTACGATATTTTTTCATTCCAGAATGCTGTTCAAGTGCCATTACCAAACGAATTTATCTCCTTAAGAAATGTTGTAAAATAGACTAGTCCTTTTAGACCCCAAAATTACACTTACAAAAGCATTTAAAAAATAAACTTACATAAAAGGGTGAGTTTGGGGACCATCGTAAACCGGGTACCACTGTATATATATATATATATATATATATATATATATATATATATATATATATATATATATATATATATATATATATATATATATATGCAGAGAGCATGCATAGTTCCTTTGTACAAAGGCAAAGGGGACAAAGGGGAGTGCAAAAATTACAGGGTAATAAGTCTGTTGGTAAAGTGTATGGTAGTTAATATTGAAAGAATTAAGAGTAAGAAGGAGAGTAGGATAGCAGATGAGCAAGGAGGCTTTAGGAAGGGTAGGGGGTGTGTAGACCAAGTGTTTACAGTGAAGCATATAGGTGAACAGCATTTAGATAAAGGTAAAGAGGTTTTTGTGGCATTTATGGATTTGGAAAAGGCATATGACAGGGTGGATAGGGGGCAATGTGGCAGATGTTACAAACGTATGGAAAAGAAGGTAGGTTATTGAAAGCGGTGAAAAGTTGTTATGAGGGTAGTGAGGCTCAGGTTAGAGTATTTAGGAGAGAGGGAGATTATTTCCCAGTAAAAAGTAGGCCTTAGACAAGGATGTGTGATGTCACCGTGGTTGTTCAATATATTTATAGATGGGGTTGTAAGAGAAGTGAATGCTCGGGTGTTGGCAAGAGGTGTGGGGTTAAAAGATAAAGAATCAAATACAAAGTGGGAGTTGTCACATTTGCTCTTTGCTGATGACACTGTGTTTTTGGAAGATTCTAAAGAGAAGTTGCAGAGGTTGGTGGATGAGTTTGGTAGGGTGTGTAAAAGAAGAAAATTAAAAGTGAATATATTAAAGAGTAAGCTGATGAGGATAACAAAAAAAAATAAGTAACGAAAGATTGGATATCAGATTGGAGGGAGAGACTATGGAGGAAGTGAATGTATTCAGATATTTAGGAGTGGACGTGTCAGCAGGTGGGTCTATGAAGGATGAGGTGAATCATAGAATTGATGAGGGGAAAAAGGTGAGTGGTGCACTGAGGAGTCTGTGGAGACAAAGAACTTTGTCCATGGAAGCAAAGAATGGAATGTTTGAGACTTATACGAACGCTCTTATATGGGTGTGAAGCATGGGTGGTGAATGTTGCAACAAGGAGAAGGCTGGAGGCAGTGGAGATGTCATGTCTGAGGTCAATGTGTGGTGTGAATATAATGCAGAGAATTTGTAGTTTGGAAATTAGGAGGAGGTGAGAGATTACCAAAACTATTATCCAGAGAGCTGAGGAGGGGTTGTTGAGGTGGTTCGAACATGTAGAGAGGCTGGAACAAAATAGAATGACTTTTAGAGTGTATAAATATGTAGTGGAGGGAAGGCGGGGTAGGGGTCGGCCTAGGAAAGGTTGGAGGGAGGAGTTAAAGTAGGTTTTGTGTGCGAGGGGCTTGGACTTCCAGCAAGCATGCGTGTTCGATAGGAACGAATGGAGACAAATGGTTTTTAGGAATTGACGTGCTGATGGAGTGTGAGCAGAGTAATATGTATGAAGGGATTCAGGGAAACTGGCAGGCCGGACTTGAGTCCTGGAGATGGGAAGTACAGTGCCGGCACTCTGAAGGAGGGGTGTTAATGTTGCAGTTTTGTAACTGTAGTGTAAGCTCACCTCTGGCAAGACAGTGATGGAGTGAATGATGGTGAAAGTTTTTCTTTTCAGGCCACCCTGCCTTGGTGGGAAACGGCCGATGTGTTATATAAATAAATATATACCTATCAATAAGAGTCAATAAGTCTTAATTGCGTCTTCTCCTCGTATTGCTATATATATATATATATATATATATATATATATATATATATATATATATATATATATATATATATATATATATATATATATATATATATATATATATATATATATATATGCAATAGAGGACAAGACTACAATTAAGACTATTGACTAAACCCCTGAGACTTGGTTGTTTGATGTCTAAAAGTCTGACTCCACTCTAAAGCCAAAGTGAGAGTCATTTACAGACTAATACCCATCAAGACAACTTCAAGTTGCGTCTGCCGTGATGGCAACGTTTTCTCATTCTTAAAGCCAATGCGACTGGGAGTATAATCGAAGCCAAAGACCAATCATTTGTTTGGTATAAAGATGTCCCAAGACCAATCATTCGTTTGGTATAAAGATGTCCCAAGACCAATCATTCGTTTGGTATAAAGATGTCCCAAGACCAATCATTCGTTTGGTATAAAGATGTCCCAAGACCAATCATTCGTTTGGTATAAAGATGTGCCAAGACCTATCATTCGTTTGGTATAAAGATGTGCCAAGACCAATCATTCGTTTGGTATAAAGATGTCCCAAGACCAATCATTCGTTTGGTATAAAGATGTCCCAAGACCAATCATTCGTTTGGTATAAAGATGTGCCAAGACCTATCATTCGTTTGGAATAAAGATGTCCCAAGACCAATCATTCGTTTGGTATAAAGATGTGCCAAGACCAATCATTCGTTTGGTATAAAGATGTCCCAAGACCAATCATTCGTTTGGTATAAAGATGTCCCAAGACCAATCATTCGTTTGGTATAAAGATGTCCCAAGACCAATCATTCGTTTGGTATAAAGATGTGCCAAGACCTATCATTCGTTTGGTATAAAGATGTGCCAAGACCAATCATTCGTTTGGTATAAAGATGTCCCAAGACCAATCATTCGTTTGGTATAAAGATGTGCCAAGACCAATCATTCGTTTGGTATAAAGATGTCCCAAGACCAATCATTCGTTTGGAATAAAGATGTCCCAAGACCAATCATTCGTTTGGTATAAAGATATCCCAAGACCAATCATTCGTTTGGTATAGAGATGTCCCAAGACCAATCATTCGTTTGGAATATAGGTATCCCAAGATCAATAATTCGTTTTGTATATAGGTATCCCAAGACCACTCATTTATTTGGAAGATAGGTATCCCTAAACCAAACATTTGTTTAGTTTATAGGTATCCCAAGACCAATCATTCGTTTGGTATATAGGTATCCCACGAGTTATTTTAATACTTAAAATAGGAATTAAAGTAGATTTTCATGGCATATTTACTGAGATATATACATCTCTCAGTGTATATACCCTGAGAGATATACTTCTCAGTGTTTATACAGTGAAAAATATAAATATCTCTGAGAATATATAGTAAGATTATTATTAACTCTCTAATGTCAGATTATAATTATTATTCCTCTTCTGTCAAAGTTTTATTATTATCCTACTGTCATATAATTATCATACTCATACTGAGAGATTATTATGAATTCCCTTATGTCAAATTATTATAAATTCTCTTCTGTCAAATTGTTATTATTATTATTATTTCTCTACTGCTAGATTATTCATTGTTCTCTTAAGATTATCATTATTTCCCCAGTGACATTATTATCATTTCCCTACTGACAGATTATCATTATTTCCCCAATGACAGGTTATTATTATTTCCTTTAAGAATATTATTATTTTTCTTTAGCCATATATTATTATTATTATTATTATTATTATTATTATTATTATTATTATTATTATTATTATTATTATTATTATTATTATTATATTATTATTATTATTATTATTATTATTAAGAAACCGCAACCGTAAGTTTTTCACCCCACCATCCAACGTTAGGTCGAAAAATTCTTGATAAAGGGTAGGGAATTTTCCCCTCTTAAAAGTCTTACTCAGCACCCATAGGATAATCATGGGTCACGATTTCCCCTCAAGGGAAATTCCTTGACGCCAGCGAGGAGCTCTTGATCCGAGGAAATGGATCTCTCCTTCCCTACTTCTGAGCGAAGCTTTATTTCTAGTCCCAGACCAACCACGATCACCACAAATACTTACACAGATAAACCCACACACTCACACACAGGTACACACACACAATAAATACAGCCGAGGAAGAAGTAAAGAGGCTGCTTAGCGACCTAGACGGACCCATCTTTGACATAACCCACCACCCACGGGGCTCAGAGGGAGAAGCTAGGCACCTTGGGCTGCCACAAACCCCGGCCACACTGAGCTCGAAGAGTGTGGCACCTGCATAGCAGCAGACGATGTCAGGAGATGCAAGGGCAGCAAGCACTAACAGTACCTTTCGAAGCAGGTGAAATTGCTGACCTAGAAAAATGTACAGAGAACCTTCACGGCACGCATAACTGCGATAAAACACCTCAATTACTGGGAACACTTGAAGTTCCTAATCCCACACTATCCTAGGCTAGCCCAGCCTATCCTAGCCTATCCCACACAATCCTAGGCTATCCCAGCCTATCCTAGCCCCGGATAACATCTCTCCTTGGGTTCTGAGAGAGGGAGCGACTACTTGAGGTATGGAAGACAGCAAATGTAGTCCCAATTTTTAAAAAAGTAGACAGACAAGAAGTATTAAACTACAGACCAGTGTCACTGACATGTATATTTTGCAAAGTCATGGAGAAGATTATCAGGAGAAGAGTGGTGGAGCACCTAGAAAGGAATGTGTTTATCAACGACAGCCAGCACGGTTTCAGGGACGGGAAATCCTGTGTCACAAACCTACTGGAGTTCTATGACAGGGTGACAGCAGTAAGACAAGAGAGAGAGGGGTGAGTAGATTGCATTTTCTTGGACTGTAAGGCGTTTGACACAGTTCCACACAAGAGATTAGTGCAAAAGCTGGAGGACCAGGCAGGGATAACAGGGAAGGCATTGCAATGGATTAGGGAATACGTGTCAGGAAGACAACAGCGAGTCATGGTACGTGGCGAGGTGTCAGAGTGGGCGCCTGTAACGAGCGGGATGCCACAGGGACCAGTCCTAGGACTGGTGCTGTTTGCAGATAATGTGAAGTTGATGAGAAGAATTCAATCGGACGAAAACTAGGCTGAAATACAAAGGGATCTGGACAGACTGCAGGCCTGGTCCAGTAACTGGCTCCTGGAGTTCAATCTCACCAAGTGCAAAGTCATGAAGATTGGGGAAGGACAAAGAAGACCACAGATGGAGTACAGTCTAGGGGGCCAGAGACTACAAACCTCACACAAGGAAAAGGATCTTGGGGTGAGTATAACACCGGGCACATCTCCTGAGAAGCACATCAACCAAATAACTGCTGCAGCATACGGGCGCCTAGCAAACCTAAGAACAGCATTCCGACATCTTAATAAAGAATCATTCAGGACCCTGTACACTGTGTACGTTAGGCCTATATTGGAGTAACCAGCACCAGTTTGGAGCCCACACCTAGCCAAGCACGTAAGGAAACTAGAGAAAGTGCAAAGGTTTGCAACAAGACTAGTCCCGGAGCAAAGGGCATGCCCTACGAGGAGAGGTTAAGGGAAATCGACCTGGCGACACTGGAGGACAGAAGAGATTGGGTGGATATGATAATGACATATAAAATACAAAGAGGAATCGACAAGGTGGACAGAGACAGGATGTTCCAGAGATGGGACACAGCAACTGTTGGAAGTTGAAGACTCAGATGAATCACAGGGATCTTAGGAACTATTTCTTCAGTCAGAGTTGTCAGGAAGTGGAATGGTCTGGGAAGTGATGTAGTGGAGGCAGGATCCATACTTAACTTTAAGAAGAGGTATGATAAAGCTCATGGAGCAGGAAGAATGATCCAGTAGCGACCAGTGAAGAGGCGGGGTCAGGAGCAATGATTCGACCCCTGCAACCACAATTAAGTGAGTACAATTAGGTGAGGTGAGTACAGGTACACACATAGGTACACACACAAGCACACACATAGGTACACACATAGTATTAAACACACAGGTACTCACATAGGTACACACATAGGTACACATAGGTACACACACAGATACACACACAATTAGACACACACGTACACACAGATATTGTGCGCAGAGGTGAATTGATAAGATAGAGATAAGATAAGATAATTAAAGATAAGACATAGATAAATATATTCATAAACGATACATTTAGAAAAATCTACGAAGAATTTTACAGACTATGATAACCCAAAATAACCTAGAACAGCCTAAGATAACTTAGGAGAGCCCAGAGTAACCTACGATAACCCAGGATAACCTAGGATAACCCAATATAACCTAGAACAGCCAAGGATAACCTAGGAGTTCGAGGGATAACCTTGGATAAACCAAGATTACTTTGGATAACCCAAGATAACTTGTGTTAACCTAAGATAACCAAGAATAGACTATGATAACTTAGGAGAGCCCAGGATAATCCAAGATAACCTAGAACAACCTAGGATAGCCTAGAGGGGCCCAGAATAACCTAGGATAACCCAAGATAACCTAGAACAGCCTAGGATAATCTAAAAGAGCCCAGGATAACTCAAAACAACCTTGAACAGTTTATGATAACTAGATCCCAGGATTACCTAGGAAAACCTAAGATAACCTAGAACAGCCTAGGTTAACCTAGGAGGTTTCAGGATAATCTAGAATAACACAGGATAATCTAGGGTAACCCAAGATAGCCTAGAATAACCTAAGATAATCCAGGTTAATGCAGAATAACTTTTATAATCCAGGATGACCTCAGATAACTTAGGATAATTTAGGAAACCCTAGGATAACCTAGAATAACCCAGGTTAACCAGGGATGACTCAGAATAACCTAGGATAACTCAGGATAATGTAAGGTTAACTTAGAATAATGTAAGGTTAACTTAGAATAATGTAAGGTTAACTTAGAATAATGTAAGGTTAACTTAGAATAAGCTAATCTAACCTAGGATAATGTTTTATCCTTGGTTAGGATAACCCAGGGCAACCTACGATAACCCAGGGCAACCTACGATAACCCAGGGCAACCTACGATAACCCAGGGCAACCTACGATAACCCAGGGCATCCTACGATAACCCAGGCTTAGTAAGTAAGTTACATTATCAAAATCATTGAAAACCGCTAAAATCGTAAGATCGTACAGTTCCTGGAGATTGTGAGGTATATATATATGTCGTGCTGATTAGGTAAAACTGGTCAATTAGCAAGAACTCATCTAAAATTAAGTCCTTTCTAAAAAAAATTCTTATACGTTTAAAGATATATTTTTCTCATTTATGTTAATGTAAGAATTTATAATTTTGTACCAAGAGAAACTTTGAAAACCTACCTAACCTTATTACAACAAGCGCAATTTAATTTAGCCTAACCCAACTAAATATATTTTAGATACGTTAACATTAATTTAATAATAAACAAACACAATGAAATATATTTTTTTCGTTATGTTCAGAATGATTTTGGCGAAATTATTGCATACACAAATTTTCACTTGTCTTATATGGCAAGGTGAGCGTTGCTATTTAAGCAAAAATCGCAAGTTTTACCTAATCGGCACGACATATATATATATATATATATATATATATATATATATATATATATATAAACACTGATCTCTGGCCGACGGAGACTCGAACCTACGAACCTCATGACAAGGTACGCAGTGCTTTACCGACCGTACCACACTGGTCCAATACCTTGGCATCCAGCTTTCGCTAGACGTTATTCCAAGGCAGCCAGCTTTCAGGCAGGAAGTCTTACAGCTTTTCATCTCATCCCTGCATGCATCGACACAACTAGAGATTTTACAATGCTAGGAATTCGCAAGAGCAGGCGAAATATTCAAAACACTGATCTCTGGCCGACGGAGACTCGAACCTACGAACCTCATGACAAGGTACGCAGTGCTTTACCGACCGTACCACACTGGTCCAATACCTTGGCATCCAGCTTTCGCTAGACGTTATTCCAAGGCAGCCAGCTTTCAGGCAGGAAGGCTTACAGCTTTTCATCTCATCCCCTGCATGCATCGACACAACTAGAGATTTTACAATGCTAGGAATTCGCGCTAGCGAAAACTGGATGCCAGGTATTGGACCAGTGGTACGGTCGGTACACTGCGTACCTTGTCATGAGGTTCGTAGGTTCAGTCTCCGTCGGCCAGAGATCAGTGTTTGTGAATATTTCGCCTGCTCTGCATTCTGCAAAATTCTAGTTTCATGATGAATATATTAGCTCCTGCCTGATGATGCTATATATATATATATATATATATATATATTATATAATATTTAATAATATATATATATATATATATATATATATATATATGGAGTTGAAAGTTTTTTTGTTTGTTATTTGTGTGAGATACAAATATTTGAGAGTTTGACGGTGTTAATACGAGTAGAGAGTACTATGCTCAAAACTAATGTTAATCACGAGCATGCAGCTCCAGCGTGAAGCCCTCATTTAGCAAGACAATGACAGAAGCTATAGAATGCTCAGAGATTCCCCAACGGCTTGGTAGCTGGTTGGTTGATCCTGAAGGAAGGTTCCAATCCTGTCGACTGCACGAGCGTTGTTAAGGCTGCTAGCAACCTTAATCGTGGTATGGTTTGTCGACTAACACCTCAGGTACCTACTTACTACTAGGCGAACAGGGGTAGCAGGTGTAAGGATACATGCCCCATGTATCCACCCTTGCAGGGGATCGAACCACGCACACTCGGAATGTGAGCTGTGTGCGTTGTCATGCGAGCCACGGGACACCCACGACTTGCAAAATTCTCCTAGAAATAGACAAGGGAGACAATGACTATCCTGAACATGTTATAAACTAAGACTAGGGAATACAGATAGTCGGGGATCACCCAAGTGTCTCATAGTTATTTTAGGAAACAAATGTGTTATTTCTGTGTTAAAGTGCTGGACAAGCTAAATAGACTAGGCGTTATTATTATTATTATTATTATTATTATTATTATTATTATTATTATTATTATTTTATTTTATTATTATTATTATTATTATTATTATTATTATTATTATTATTATTATTATTATTATTATTATTAATGTTAAATAGCAAGTTCCTAGTCCTAAGTCCCATAACATTTTGTCACTCGTTTTTAATATATTAATAATAATAACAATAATAATAATAATAATAATAATAATAATAATAATTTCTAAAAGCATATACGACAACTTATACACACCTAGCTGACATGATTAACATACTATATATAGAAAGACCCTGGTTATGCAGAGCATTTCATGCAACTTAGGTTACTCTTATTCCCTGGATGCCACCTATATCAGTCGGCTAACACCCAGGTACCTATTTACTGCTAGGTGAACATGGGCAATAGATGTAAATAAACATGTTCAACGTTTCACCCGTGCCGGGGATCGATCCCGGATCCTCCGTGTGTGAGCTGAGGACGGTATCAAAGCTGGTTAATTTGGTTTAAAGCCTATCGACTACACGAGCATGATGAAGACTTCAATTAGGTGACTTCAATTAACATACATAGTTACACATAATAACAATAATATCTTTATTTGTACAAGTACATGTACAAGGTATATAGACCATATCTGACATTAGTGACATACTACTATATAGAAAGCCCCTTATTATACAGAGCATTTCGGGCAAATTAGGTCAATTTTGTCCCAGGATACGACCCACACCAATCGACTAATACCCAGGTACCCATTTTACTGATGGGTGAAAAGGGACTGCAGGTGTCTTACAGAAACACGTCCTAATGCTTTCCAGCCGTACCGGGAAATCGATCCCCGTACCTCAGTGTGTGAACTAGCGAGCGAGCTACGGGGTAAACTACCTAGAATTACCCAAAAAATGTCAAAGTTACCTATTTCCATTAATGTATATCTTATTATTTAAAGATTTGCTGTTAGGTAGAGCAGAAATTAATCACGATTATAACCTTAAAAATTAAGACAACTAACTACGTGAAAATCAGCTAAAGTAAAAAGAAGTATAATTGGAATAAAGTTAAATGAGTTATTTACATGAACATTAAACGGAGAAAATCAGTTTACAATAATAGGTACACGAATGTTAAGTATGCAGTATATCGCTTCCTTTTTTTCTGTAGCTTCTAGCTACAGGTAGCTTCTAGATACAGGTAGCTTCTAGATACAGGTAGCTTCTAGATACAGGTAGCTTCTAGATACAGGTAGCTTCTAGATACAGGTAGCTTCTAGCTACAGGTAGCTTCTGGCTGCCTTCCTGAACTGGATCATGGTAGGACTGGTTATGACATGTTCAAGCAACCCGTCCCACTCCTGTATTGCTGTATAATACAAGGTGTTTGAGGCTTGATCAGTATAATAATAATAATAATAATAATAATAATAATAATAATAATAATAATAATAATAATAATAATAATAATGTTCATTTCTGCAAAAACACGATACAACTTATTCAGACCCAGCTGACATCAATAATTTACTATATAGAAAGCCCCTACTTATGCAGAGCATTTCAGACAAATTAGGTTAATTTTATCCCTAGGATGCGACCCACACCAGTCGGTTAACACCCAGGTACCTATTTACTGCTAGGTGAACGTGGACAGCAGGTGCCTTAAGGCAACACGTCCAAAGCGGAAATAAGTCACTTTGTCTGACTTTTTTGGGTTATCCTAGGTAATCTACACATATACTGCTATGTATGATAATTTATGTAACTACATTTATGTGTACGTGTACCTGAATCAACTTACGTAATGTCTCCACCCGTACCGAAGATCGAACCATAGACCTTAATGTGTGAGCTGAGTGCCCTACCAACCGAGCTATATACCTCCCTGCTACATACAGTGCCTATACACTGAGAGAAATACGCCTCTCAAAATAAATACAGTATTATAGGTAACAATAACTAAACAATCAATGTGACTTATTTCCATTTCTCACAAAAAATAAATTTATCTAAACATCAACTACATGAAACTGTATTCTGTAAATCCCCCTCAGGCCAAAATGAGTTGAGGGTGGCAAATACAAACCAACAGAAGCATAAGGAAAAATAAATTTCACTTCGCAGAATCAGTTAGTACATGGAATATCCGGCTGTTGTGAAATGTTGCCTGCTTGCCTGACATTATTTTTCCGCACCAACGAATAAAAATATTTATTTGGGGAGAAAATATGACTCAGCTGCTGCCTACAGCCTCTGAGTCGTGTGTGAGACCTCTGAGAAATGTTATGATTGCGGTAGAAATCACGGAAAAAACATAACTGTTTGTGCTGATAAAATTGGGAGATGAGTTTCAAGTCAACTAAAATATACTTTAGTTACCCAATAAATGAAAATTTAGAGAACACCGATACAGCGTCAAAGAAAATGGTGCCTCATTCAAGGTAGACTTGTCAACAATTCGTTATCATCGTTACTGCAACTGTTCCTCAGCCCTTCAGAGGCACATAATGGGTCTAAGGACTGTACCTCAACATTACAAAGGCACATTATGGGTCTAGGGACTGTACCTCAACATTACAAAGGCACATTATGGGCCTAGAGACTGTACCTCAACATTACTGAGGTACATAATTGGTTCGGGGTTTTCTACTTGAACATCACATATTTAAGTTCCTTAACTAAGAAAATCTTGGAAGCCACTCATACCAGTCCTTGGGCTCAGTACTTGGCTCAGGTGGCAGCAGCATCGGCTCACACTTTGAGGGACTAAGAAAGTAAGTCTAATCAGGTATACACAAATACAGTTAAATAGATTATCGTACATAGCAGCATATGTGTAGAGAACCCAGGATAACCCAAAAAAGCTAGACAGAGTGACTTATTTCCATTGGGGGGTCTTTTTAATACTTTATTATTACACTATAAAAGAGATAATATCTTATTATTATTCTATAAAGGAGATATACTAGGAATAAGGTAAAATGAGTTATTTATATTTACATGTGTGCTAGCTAAAAAAAAATAAAAAATCATTCTCCTCCCTTTCTGTCGCTACATTTATTAGTCACCTTTTGGCTTTCTTCTTAAACTGGTTCATACTACGACTGGCTTTGACATGTGCAGGCAAGATATTCTGAACACTGTGAGCAATTTTATAAACTTTATTTAACTTCAGTTGTTTTACTCTGTCTTCAACATTCAGCATATCCAATTTTTGTAATTCGTCCTGGCTTACATGCTCTCTTGATCCCAGGTCCAGGATGAATCTTACCATTTTGTTCTGAGTGATTTGCAAGCGTAATCCATATGATATTGTATAAGGGTTAGACATAGGGTCCTGTGAGCCTCAGTAGGTAGACACTGGAAAAATAAACACATAAGCAGTATAATGTGATCCTTTATTGACAACGTTTCGCCCACGCAGTGGGCTTTATCGAGTCACAGACAGATGTTTGTGACTCGATAAAGCCCACTGCGTGGGCGAAACGTTGTCAATAAAGGATCACATTATACTGCTTATGTGTGTATTTTTCCATTGTGTCGGTATTTTATACCATTTGTTTCCAGGTAGACACTGTGCTTGTCTGTAGAGAAACTTCAGTCTGGCATTCGCTTTCTTTACTACACTGTTCCCTATAAATTCTCCTGACATGCATGGGTCAAAGGAGATTCCCAGATATCTTACTGAGGAAACTGAAGTGATGGATTCCCCATTACACCAGACATTAAAATTATTTACCCTTCTCAGTTTATATTTCGTGCCATAGAGTATGGCTTCCGTTCTCCCGAGGTGTAAGGATAGTTTGTTGTCTACTAGCCATTTGCTGCAGGACTCCATTTCCAGTGTTATTACATTACCTATATCTTGTGGGTCTTTACCTGACACTAACAGAGCACTGCCATCTATATACAGTAGGAGTTTGCACTTGACACGGATGGGCATGTCGTTTACATAACATAGGAATAATAAGGGACCCAGAATACTACCTTGGGGAACTCCACATGCTATCGGCAGGGGTTCTGATTCTGTTTTGTTGATTTTGACAAATTGTGTCCTGTTGCTAAGGTAGGACTTAAACCAGTCTACGGAACCTATGCTGATAGCTTGAAGTTTCTTGCATAATATATTGTGGTTGACAGTATCGAAGGCCTTTTGCAAGTCTAAAGTTACCATTCCTATGAGGTTCCCTATCGACATTTCAGTTCTCATGTAATCCATCAGATTAATTAGGGAGGTGTCGGTTGAGTAAGATCTCCTAAAGCCTGATTGGTAACTATGAAGAATGTTGTTGTCATTAAGATACTTAACTACTTGACAGTACACCGCCCTCTCTAGAACTTTGGATATTACAATTAGTATACTAACAGGCCTATAGTTGCTGACATCAGACCTACTATTTTTCTTGAAGATAGGAGTAACTCTGGCCTTCTTGAACCCCTCCGGTACTGTAATTCGTTACCATCGTTACTGCAACTGTACCTCAGGATTTCAGAGGCATAAAGTGGATCGAAGGTACTGTACCTCAACATTACACAGGTACATAATGTGTCTAGGGACTGTACCTCAACATTACACAGGTACATAATGTGTCCAGGGACTGTACCCCAACATTACTGAGGTACATAATGGGTCTAGGGACTGTACCTCAACAATTATGAGGTACATAATGGGTCTAGGAATGTACCTCAACATTACTGAGGTACATAATTGGTTCGGGGTTTTCTACTTGAATATCACATATTTAAGTTCCTTAACTAAGAAAATCTTGGAAGCCACTCATACCAGTCCTTGGGCTCAGCACTTGGCTCAGTTGGCGGCAGCATCGGCTCACACACTGAGGGACTGGGGCTCGATCCCCGGCACAAGGGAAAACATTGACCATGTGCCTTTATATAAGCATTCCTGAAAGAGGGATGGGAATATACTCTCACTGTATGTACACTTACACTGTCTCAAAGGTCATCAATGGAAATTTTAAGGACCTCAGTGGAAATAAGTCACACTGAGTGTTGTTGGATAATTGGGTGTAAAGAATATCGACACATGAGGGTTTTCAAAGCTGCGTGTAATCTATACATCACAGGTCGAGTATACCTTGATGACCCCAAAAAAGGTCATATGGGTATAAGAGTACACTCTAAGTACAGAGTAAACTGTGTAATTATTCTGAGATACATTCCCCTCCAGGAGTAGCTGCACTCTTCTTCTCAGTGAACACATCCTAAGAGATTCACTCATCAGAATATTAGCAAAGTTTATTGGGCTATCCTGATTCATCCTGACTTCAACCAACATAAAATATCATTAATGTTTGCCTGTAACATCTATGCGTCCTCACAGCCACTCAAGAAATTTGATCGACACCAACAAATATTTTGCTAAATCAAGCTTCTCACGTCTTGCATTTATCAAACGTAGGAGCTCATATATACAACGTTGTTCCAAGAAATACGCAGGATACGATACGCTCCTTCGCTTCCCCTCCTCCCCCACCACAGTCTCCTCCCCACTACTCTCTCCTCCCCACCACTCTCTCCTCCCCTGATCCCCCGTCTCTATCAAATAAGGACAAAATGCTAAATAAAACTTGGAAAATCTCCTTACCCGCTGAGCTGCAGTGAGGAATAAAATTAGATTTTTTGTTGATTCCAAGGAGTGTCATGCATGTTGTTTCCTACAAGCAGTGTGTGTCACGCATGCAGTGTATGTCATGCATGCAGTGTGTGTCATGTATACAGTGTGTCATGCAAGCAGTGTGTATCATGTATGCAGTGTGTGTCACGCAAGCAGTATGTGTCATGCAAGCAGTGTGTCATGCATGCAGTGTGTCATGCAAGCAGTGTTTGTCACGCATGCAGTGTGTGTCATGCAAGCAGTGTGTGTCATGCATGCAGTGTGTCATGCATGCAGTGTTTGTCACGCATGCAGTGTGTGTCATGCATGCAGTGTGTCATGTATACAGTGTGTCATGCAAGAAGTGTGTGTCACGCATGCAGTGTGCATCATGCATGCAGTGTGTCATGCAAGCAGTGTGTGTCACGCATGCAGTGTGTGTCACGCATGCAGTGTGTGTCATGCATGCAGTGTGTGTCATGCATGCAGTGTGTGTCATGCAAGCAGTGTGTACCATGTATGCAGTGTGTGTCATGTATGCAGTGTGTGTCATGCATGCTGTGGAGAAAATTCTCCAAAGGAGGGGGGTATGCGCCCTTACTACCCTTGGTAAGGGCCCTCACCCTTTCCACCCTTAGGAAAGGGCCAGAGGAGGCGCGTCTGGCTGAGAAAAACAATTTAATTCAAGCCAGATGTACTGTCAACAGTGTGTCACGAATTGTGCTGACCACAGCACCACGAGGCACCTCGTGGCACCACATGGCTGCACGAGGCACGAGCCACAAGGCAGCATGAGGGGAGATTGAATTTGGCCACCGCAAGAACGGGTCATACGACTCTAGGGGTCATGCGGCGCGAGGCGACGTAAATCAACATAGACATTACTCGTACGCGTCCGTTAATCTCCACTAACGTCGGGAAATAAGATAAGAACTCTGTTTCAGCGCGTTTAGTGAATAACATCAACATTGCAGTATATTCAGAAGTGTGCGCAGCTTCTTACTGCAAAAAGACGAACGTAGAGACAATCGCAAGTGAACTCCATCGAAACAAGACGGTGATTCTTCAGCGGCATTCTACAATCAAGACAGCATTTCCGCCGTATATGGTGGAGCCAACACCATCGCTCAAAGTTACACGAGCAAGGTAAGAATTTGATGTTCTGGTCAAACAGGGGACTGCGCAGTTCTTGTAGTCAAGAACATTAAATTTTACATATTGACGGCGGTTATGCGTGGACTTTTTAGTCCAAAACAGTGAGTAAAACGCCTTTCAGTCCATCTAAGACTGAAATATGGACATACGCTCCTTTGGGGCAATAATTATAATCCCTTGATGTTTACCTTACAGCCCTGTGGAGAGTGTGGCCATAGATGTTTCCCTTGTGTAGGAGTCGGGGATGGCTGCGACTTCTTGGATTCATCAAGAAGATAAGTAACATACAGTCCACGTTATCGTAGGAGCCCATCCTCCACACATGCAGTGTGTGTCATGCATGCAGTGTGTGTCATGTATACAGTGTGTCATGCAAGCAGTGTGTATCATGTATGCAGTGTGTGTCATGCAAGCAGTATGTATCATGTATGCAGTGTGTCATGCAAGCAGTGTGTATCATGTATGCAGTGTGTCACGCATGCAGTGTGTGTCATGCAAGCAGTGTGTGTCATGTATCCAGTGTGTGTCATGTATACAGTGAGTCATGCAAGCAGTGTGTATCATGTATGCAGTGTGTGTCATGCAAGCAGTGTTTGTCATGCAAGCAGTGTGTGTCATGTATGCAGTGTGTGTCATGCAAGCAGTGTGTGTCATGTATGCAGTGTGTGTCATGCAAGCAGTGTGTGTCATGCAAGCAGTGTTTGTCATGCAAGCAGTGTGTGTCATGCAAGCAGTGTTTGTCATGTATGCAGTGTGTGTCATGTAAGCAGTGTGTGTCATGTATGCAGTGTGTGTGTCATGCAAGCAGTGTGTGTCATGCAAGCAGTGTGTGTCATGCATACAGTGTGTGTCATGTATACAGTGAGTCATGCAAGCAGTGTGTATCATGTATGCAGTGTGTGTCATGCAAGCAGTGTGTGTCATGCAAGCAGTGTGTGTCATGTATGCAGTGTGTGTCATGCAAGCAGTGTGTGTCATGTATGCAGTGTGTGTCATGCAAGCAGTGTGTGTCATGTATGCAGTGTGTGTCATGTATGCAGTGTGTGTCATGTATGAAGTGTGTGTCATGTATGCAGTGTTTATCATGCAAGCAGTGTGTGTCATGTATGAAGTGTGTGTCATGTATGCAGTGTGTGTCATGTATGAAGTGTGTGTCATGTATGCAGTGTGTGTCATGTATGAAGTGTGTGTCATGTATGAAGTGTGTGTCATGTATGCAGTGTGTGTCATGTATGAAGTGTGTGTCATGTATGAAGTGTGTGTCATGTATGCAGTGTGTATATTATTGTATATTCTCTTGCTCTGACAAACATCGCACCATCAGACTGAAGCCTCATCAACATACTGGCTCCCTCACCTTCGTGTGTTAGTGTGACTTATAAATGCTCCAAGTCGGACCGAAACGTCGTCAAAAGCTCCTCTCTGCTGTGTCAGGGTTGGTTGTGAAATGTTAACTCATAAACAAGCTCAACTTTAGAATAAGGTGGTTTTTCTGACAGAAAAAACCACACGTACCGGAAAAAAAATTTACTGGGTCAAGAGCTCAGGTCTCAGCAAAATGGTTGGGGCTTATTTTTTTTTTATGAACGTAGAGAATTTTAAATAGAACTGAACTGAAAAAAAAAATGAAAACTGAAGAGAAGTTGAAAACATTAATTTTTTTTTTTATATGGCATTTTCTAAACTTAAGTGCCAGTTTACCTGCTGATAAAGTGGTAGACAGATATCATAAAAAGGCAGTGAGGTCAAGTGTAAAACTTGGCCGATACTGATCCCAATACCCATTTTTCGGCCGTTGCAGATACTTTTGCTATATATTTTTTTTTTAATTATAATGACTATGTTTAATATTTAAGGGAATGTTTATTTCACAATTGGTATTAAATAACACAGAATAGTTATTAAATAACTGAATTTCTTAGAGATGATAATGTTATTAATCATGGCTTGATCTGTTACGTTAGTTAGTGGTTGTCAAAGGTACTTGTCGATAGTGTGTTTTTGTGTGTACTCACCTAATTGTGATTGCAGGGGTCGAGACTTATCTCCTGGCCCAGCCTCTTCACTGACCGCTACTAGGTCCTCTCTCTCCCTGCTCCATGAGCTTTATCATACCTCGTCTTAAAGCTATGTATGGTTCCTGCCTCCACTACATCACTTGCTAGGCTATTCCACTTCCTGACAACTCTATGACTGAAGAAATACTTCCTAACATTCCTTTGACTCGTCTGAGTCTTTAACTTCCAATTATGACCAATTGTTTCTGTGTCCTCTCTCTGGAACATCCTGTCTCGGTCCACCTTATCTATTCCACGCAGTATTTTGTATGTCGTTATCATGTCTCCCCTAACCCTTCTGTCTTCCAGTGTCGTCAGGCCGATTTCCCTTAACCTTTTTACATAGGACATTCCCCTTAGCTCTGGAACTAACCTTGTCGCAAACCTTTGCACTTTCTCTAATTTCTTGACGTGCTTGACCAGGTGTAGGTTCCAAACTGGTGCTGCATACTCCAATATGGGCCTGACGTACACAGTGTACAGTGTCTTGAACGATTCCTTACAGAGGTATCGGAACGCTATTCTCAGGTTTGCCAGGCGCCCATATGCTGCAGCAGTTATCTGGTTGACGTGTGCTTCCGGAGACGTGCTCGGTGTTATACTCACCCCAAGATCTTTCTCCTTGAGCGAGGTTTGCAGTCTTTGGCCACCTAGCCTATACTCTGTCTGCGGTCTTCTTTGCCCTTCCCCGATCTTCATGACTTTGCATTTAGCGGGGTTAAATTCGAGAATCCAGTTGCTGAACTACGTGTCCAGCCTGTCCAGGTCTCTTTGTAGTCCTACCTGATCCTCATCTGTGTGTATGTGTGTGTGTGTGTGTGTGTGTGCGTGTGTGTGTGTGTGTGTGTGTGTGTGTGTGTGTGTGTGTGTGTGTGTGTGTGTGTGTGTGTGTGTGTGGTGTGTGTGTGTGTGTGTGTGTGTGTGTGTGTGTGTGTGTGTGTGTGTGTGTGTGTGTGTGTGTGTGTGTGTGTGGTGTGTGTGTGTGTGTGTGTGTGGTGTGTGTGTGTGTGTGTGTGTGTGTGTGTGTGTGTGTGTATATATAACTCGCAGGTATGACGTAGTGTTAATGTTGATAATTTTAGGCACACATGTAATATATATATTTTAAAAAGTATCGGATAAAATCGACCGATACTCGACGATACTCGACGATACCAACACCGATACTTAGGCACATCCCTAGAATGAAGTAAACTCCAGAAGAACTCTCAAGTATTCTCAGTTGATACGATAGTCAAAAAAATAATTAGAAATGAACAGTTAGCTAATTAGATTTAATGGCTACCGACATACGAGGGTCATATAAACCTCAAGTAACCTGTTCACCACCACTCAAGATTATATTAATCTCAAATATACTCCTATTGGGATTTTAAAGTAGACTCTGAAGTATATATGCGCTGATATATATATATATGTAAGGTAGACGGGAAGTGTCATGTACCATTGTAAGGTAGACGGGGAGGTGTCCTGTACCATTGTAAGGTAGACGGGGAGGTGTTCTGTACCATTGTAAGGTAGACGGGGAGGTGTTCTGTACCATTGTAAGGTAGACGGGGAGGTGTTCTGTACCATTGTAAGGTAGACGGGGAGGTATTCTGTACCATTGTAAGGTAGACGGGGAGGTGTTCTGTACAGTGTTTCACCTGACTGTTCTGTCATCTAGGCGAAGCCAGAATCAATTTAACCAAAACTCTTGAAACGGTAAAGCTTCCGGTGTTCCGAACAGGTTTAAAACGCTTCCGTCTGCGCGGGAGATGCTGCCAGAGACCAAGACACTTGTAAACACAAACTTCCCTGCCTCACACCTGGCTGGGTCTCGGAATACTTATATAAACAAGAGTTTATAAGAACACATAAATTGATGGCGAAATGCTTAAAAAAAATATCCACACTATACGTACTTTACAGAGTGGAAAAAGGCCCAATTATGTGTGACTAGTTAATAGTCCGAGTCGTACTAGTTAATAGTCCTAGTCGTACTAGTTAATAGTCCGAGTCGTATTAGTTAATAGTCCAAGTCGTATTAGTTAATAGTCCGAGTCGTACTAGTTAATAGTCCTAGTCGTATTAGTTAATAGTCTGAGTCGTACTAGTTAATAGTCCAAGTCGTATTAGTTAATAGTCTGAGTCGTACTAGTTAATAGTCCAAGTCGTACTAGTTAATAGTCCAAGTCGTATTAGTTAATAGTCCGAGTCGTACTAGTTAATAGTCCTAGTCGTACTAGTTAATAGTCCGAGTCGTACTAGTTAATAGTCCAAGTCGTATTAGTTAATAGTCCGAGTCGTACTAGTTAATAGTCCAAGTCGTACTAGTTAATAGTCCAAGTCGTATTAGTTAATAGTCCGAGTCGTACTAGTTAATAGTCCTAGTCGTACTAGTTAATAGTCTGAGTCGTACTAGTTAATAGTCCTAGTCGTACTAGTTAATAGTCCAAGTCGTATTAGTTAATAGTCCGAGTCGTACTAGTTAATAGTCCAAGTCGTATTAGTTAATAGTCCGAGTCGTACTAGTTAATAGTCCTAGTCATACTAGTTAATAGTCTGAGTCGTACTAGTTAATAGTCCTAGTCGTACTAGTTAATAGCCCGAGTCGTACTAGTTAATAGTCCGAGTCGTACTAGTTAATAGTCCTAGTCGTACTAGTAATAGTCTGAGTCGTACTAGTTAATAGTCCTAGTCGTACTAGTTAATAGTCCGAGTCGTACTAGTTAATAGTCCGAGTCGTACTAGTTAATAGTCCGAGTCGTACTAGTTAATAGTCCGAGTCGTACTAGTTAATAGTCCGAGTCGTACTAGTTAATAGTCCGAGTCGTACTAGTTAATAGTCCGAGTCGTACTAGTTAATAGTTCAAATCGGATGTTTCTTTCTTCTCTGTGCGGGATATTTGAACATACGTACTATGCAATACTCTATACAATATACTATACAATTTACGATACAATATACTACTATGCAAAATCCAACACAATATATTATACAATAAGGAAAGTAAAATAAAAAAAAAACACTGTAACAACACAGTGAGGCAGCATTTAAAAGGGCACAATACATTACATGGAAGACTTGATTGCAACATAAACATGAAAACCGAGAGTTCACAATTAACAGCCGTAGCGAACAACGGGGGGGAGGGGGGTACTGATAGAACAATGGGAAAATATTTTTCCTCTAATGGGGTGCCTGGGTGTTGAAATGGAATTAGGGAAAAGGTGGCGAGTGTTAGAAGTATTATAACTTTATTGCTATAGTGAACTTCGTGTTGGTAACCCCAAGGGTACCCTTGACCCTGACCTTGAGCATATAAGGCGCAGGCTGATTTTCCAAGACTTTTCTTGGCCGGTAAATACAGTAATTATATGACAGATTAATCACTGAATACGGGACGCCAAAAACCGCAATTTTGATTACAACCAGACACACACACACACACAGGAGCTGTGAATCGACCCCTGCAACCACAACTAGGTGAGTACACACACACACACACACACACATACATGCACGTTTGGATTTCCACCAACTTCAGGAAGTGGATCGTCAACTCTTCTGAGTCAGTTGGTCATGGTTCCTCCCAGCACTGTGGTGACCCTCGTCTCTAGCGTTGGTTATCCCCCGGGCTTCACACCGGAGATGTTCTCTTCCCTTCCTCACGCATATATATAATCTTACTGAGGTCCTCCTTCACGCTCAGTCCTTCAGGAATGTGTTAGCACGTAGTGACTGCCTTCAAGCTCAGTCCCTCTGGAGCGTGTGGATAGCTAGGGATCGTCTTCGCCATAACTCCTTCAGGAAAGTGTTGCTAGTTCAAATCGCCCCAGCAGAAGGGACTCGTGAGGACAAATGTTTGCTGGGCAACTGCAGAAAACAGGTTTCAAGGCGACCCAGAATGAGGTTTTCAATTTGCAGCTCAACGGGTCTTATTGTGGTCACGACGAGTCTTCAGTTTCTTCGGCTTCTGGTTCTTATTCCCTCCTGAGGGGTGGTGCTGAGCAAAAATCACCTCAAACTCTATTTGAAGACCACGGTATTAATCCCACTAGTTCCTACGGCGTGTCCCGGACGCCAGAACCTAATGGCTGGATGTCCTCAGGAGAGGGTATCCTGTCACCTGAGAAGAACTGTACAAACAACACCTTTAACGCCTGCCAGTCCTCAGCCATGACGTTCTTTGACTCCTACCACCTAAAAGAGGCGGCTTCCTTCAACGACAGTTCCCACCAGAGTTTTGGTTCTTCCTTCTGCAGTAACGCAATGGGAGTCACACAAGATACTAATGACATTGCCACCTGGGACCTCGATACGATAAAGGAAGTCGCAGCAGCAGTAGAAGCAGCCATGAGAGGCGGACAAACAGTAACCAGTGATCGTAACTCACGGAAACAGCCACAAACAGGCAGCCACAAGCAACAGCAGATAAAGGAATGCTAAGTGAGACTCCTGGCTGTCAAGTGCCTGGCAACGCCAGCGTTGCGGGTCAACCACTGCCAGCCAGGAAGACAGCCGGTCGACGAAAGCCTAAAATGTACCAGCTGGGGCCGCAGGAGGAGCCGGAGATGGAGCAGAAGAGGCAGAGATCAATCAAACAAAAGCACCAGAGAGAGAAAGAGGAGGAACACCAGAGGAACCTCAACCGTCAAAAGAACAAAATAACGGAGCAGGTTTTACGTCTCAAAAAACAGAAGAACAAACATCAAGAGTCGATACACATTCTTGAAACACTCCTGAAGCGGCTCAGCGTCGGAGGCCACCAACCACAACACTACAGTAAGTACTGCTAAACATAGGTACATAATAAGGGCGAATGATCATTCTGAGAGCTATGAGAAATCTTCAGCTGTACTGGACACAGGTGATTCCAAGAACGTGCTTGATAAATTACACATATGTGCAACACTTGGGTATCTTCATTACGGAATGTTTCGCCACCCAGGGGGCTTCCTCAGTCCAATACAAAGAAGAATGATTGAAGATCAAAAGGAGTAATTAGTCCCTCAGCTTGGAGTCGATGTGATCAGTCCATTAAGATATATATATATATATATATATATATATATATATATATATATATATATATATATATATATATATATATATATATATATATATATATATATATATATCATGTATATATATATATATATATATATATAATGTTTCTATCTTTATTGAGCAATATTAGTAAAAATTATATTATAATATTATATGGTTCAAGATAGATGGTGTAATAAGATTTTCTTGTATTCAGATCACTACGCCTGTCCCAGTACCAGTACAAATTTTCAGCCATGGCGCTCGTAAACACCTGTGGGCTTGAACACCTGAGTCAGTCAAACCTTTGGGGTGAACACCTGAAGCAGTCCCACCTGTGGCCATGAACACCTGTAGCAGTCCCACCTGTGCCGTGAACACCTGTAGCAGTCCCACCTGTGGCCGTGAACGTGAACACCTGTAGCAGTCATTCCTGTGGTTGTGAACACCTGTAGATGTGAACACCTGAATACTCACTTATTTTTTTATTTTCATTAATATTTACACACTTTCTGGTACTGTATTGTTACCTATATTTTTTAAACTATTGTATTATGTATTTAAATTTAGGAGCTATGCAATGTTGCAAGGCAGCAACAGATAGGAGGGAAAATTCTCTGAGGCAGGACAGAATGTATCAGTGGTAGCCCTTGGGCTGTATAAATTATTTATATGTAAATATTTCTGAAATAAATGTATTTGTGTTTGTATATTACTAATAAACTGCAAAGTAATGCATATATACACGTATACTCGTGTATACTCATGAATATTTGTGTATACTCTCATATATCCATTTAAGATCATGTATACCGGAGCATCTTCATGTATGCACTTGTATGACCATTTATATTCTTGTGAACCCATGTATATTTGTGTGTACTCATGTATACTCGTGTATACTAATAAAAATTCCTGTATACGGAAGATGAGCAGAGGTATGCACATATTTCCACCTGAAGTTGATGGGCAGAAAGCTTTACACGATCCTGGTGGAGCAGATTTGTTTGACCGTCTCAAGAGATCGTGTGTGGCATAGTTGACATGCCATAGCTGGGTCGTGACATCTTGCACTCCCGTCTGTGATGGTGGAGGATCGAACATCCTCCTGCATTGTTATCACAGGAAGAACAAGGATTCCGAACCTATCAACAACACAAGAGAATCACAACATCAGAATGGAGGAGCACTGAAGTAAGCCTACTGGCTCACTCTAGGCAGCTTCTCAAGTTCAACCCATCGTAAATAAAATCCATTTGTCTAATCTATTTTTTAAAACTGGCTAAGGTATTTAACTTCAGTGACTCTGCTTGGCAGATTACTGCGTTTAATCACAACTCAACCATTATTTCCCTGCCTACTTTTCTAAGTGTAATCTTATACAACAGAAATCATGATTTTGAGTTCTTATCTGCTCTCATCTGTTCTTATCTACTACGACTACTACTACTCTACTACTGCTACTACCACTACTATTATTATTACTACTACTAATAATAATAATATTATTATAATTATAATTATTAATAATATTATTAAATGAATATCATTTACACACACACACACACACACACACACACACACATATATATATATAGTATATATATATATATATAATTTTATTTAGCGATTCTTGAAGCGGATGTAGTGCGTAAGTCAACGTGTCGGATGTGGCAGCGTACAAGCAGAGGGAAACTGGGAATTACGTACACAATGTAGCAATCTTTGTGGGCTTTTTAAAAAATTACTTTTTCCTCCCTATTATCAGTATTGCCCATTTGTGATTACCTATTCGCATGTACCTGATTGTAATTCTCAGGAGCTGTTGTTCGTCAAGTTCCGTTGTTATTGCCTCCTCTTGGATTCCCATTCCAGCACCAACAGCCTGACTGGTCACAGACCAAACCTTGCACTTTGATATTATAATAATAATAATAATAATAATAATAATAATAATAATAATAATAATAATAATAATAATAATAATAATAATAATAATAATAATAATAATAATAAATGTCAGAGACAATGTCTATGACCTTATGTATAATAAACAATGATAATAAAATTTAAAAAAAAAAAGGTTGTGCCAAGACCTTGTATGTTGGAAGTCGTTAGGTGACACTCAAGGCTGGGAATATTTAGACACAGGAACTGACGTATTATGTACCTCGTCTAGCAACATGTGTACTCACCTATTTGTACTCACCTATTTGTGGTTGCAGGGGTCGAGTCATAGCTCCTGGCCCCGCCTCTTCACTGATTGCTACTAGGTCCTCTCTCTCCCTGCTCCATGAGCTTTATCAAACCTAGTCTTAAAACTATGTATGGTTCCTGCCTCCACTACGTCGCTTTCTAGGCTATTCCACTTCCTGACAACTCTATTACTGAAGAAATACTTCCTAACATCCCTTTGACTCATAGGAGTCTTCAACTTCCAATTGTGACCCCTTGTTTCTGTGTCCCCTCTCTGGAACATCTTGTCTCTGTCCACCTTATCTATTCCTCGCAGTATTTTATATGTCGTTATCATGTCTCCCCTAACCCTCCTGTCCTCTAGTGTCGTCAGGCCGATTTCCCTTAACCTTTCTTCGTAGGACAATCCCCTTAGCTCTGGGACTAGTCTTGTTGCAAACCTTTGCACTTTCTCTAATTTCTTGACGTGCTTGACCAGGTGCGGGTTCCAAACACTGTGTGTGTGTGTGTGTGCTCGCTTCTATGTGGTTGCAGGGATCTCAGGTTAACCTGATTACCTCCCAGGTTTAACTTCTTTACGAGATGTGAGTTACCATGATGACTGAAGACCCAGTTACTGTCATGTACTGAAGGTCTTCCACTAAAGCATAAGACTTCAAATACACTGAAGCCATTCACTGAGCCAAGCTGCTGTTATCATACTCACGTCAGTGCTTCACTTCAAGACAGCAGTGGACAGGGCCAGACTAGTGGATGAATAAGACTCATGATGTTGATGAATAAGACTCATGATGTTGATGAATAAGACTCATGATGTTGATGACATACAATTCGACTACTTTAATGAATAAGACTCATATATGATGACATACAATTCGACTAGTTCATGAATAAGACTCATGTTGACGAATAAAACTCATGTGTGATGACATGAGTCTTATTCATGAACAATCCGACTAGTTGATGAATAAGACTTATGTTGATGAATAAGACTCATGTATGATACACTTGTCGTGATTGTATGTCATGACTGACACTTGTCTGAAGCACCTGGCGAACTTGAGACGTTACAGAAGACTAAGATAAGACAATACTTCATCTGTCTTCAGACTGATTCTGTGATAATCATCAATTGTCTCAAAGGAAGAAAAAAAGAAAACGCCATCAACACACAGACGACCATGTGATCTCCCAGAAAGGTGACACCTTTTTTTTTGTACCTATGAAGATGTAGACGAGACACCACGAGTGTCCAGATGGTCTCCCAAGACGGTATCACTTCTTTGCATCTCTGAAGCTGCAGATTCACGGGTTTCATGCATGCAACAAGACAGAGAAGAAGACAATACACGACAGTGAAGTAGCAATCATGGCTATGTCTGCTTATTCACCTTCAAGGAAGGTTAGCCTTGAGAATCTGGCACATTCATGACAGATTCCAAATCATTAACCTACTCAGTCACCCTCTCCAAGCAGTTAATGACTAATGTCCTGTATAGATCCTCACGAAGGTTGCAGTTGTCAGGCAGGAGAGGTGTCAACAATGCAGGAAGATGTGCGATCCTCCAACATCACAGACGGGAGCGCAAAATGTCACGACCCAGCTGTGGCATGTCAACTATGCCACACACGTTCTCTTGAGACGGTCAAGCAAATCTGCTCCACCAGGATCGTGTAAAGCTTTCTGCCCACCAACTTCAGGTGGAAATATGCGCATACCTCTGCTCATCTTCCGTATATAGGATTTTTTTATTAGTATACATGAGTATACATGAATACACACAAATATATATGGGTTCACAAGAATATAAATGGTCATACAAGTGCATACATGAAGATGCTCCGGTATACATGATCATAAATGGATATATGAGAGTATACTCCAATATTCATGAGTATACACGAGTATACGTGTATATATGCATTACTTTGCAGTTTATTAGTAATACACAAACACAAATACATTAATTTGAGAAATATTTACATATAAATAATTTATACAGCCCAAGGGCTACCACTGATACCTTCTGCCTTGCCTCAGAGAATTTCCCCTCCTATCTGTTGCTGCCTTGTAACATGGCATAGCTCCTGACGACGCACTAGAGTACGAAAGATCCAGAGCTAAACATTTCCCTCCAAATCTTTCTTGTTCTGCATTGTTAAGATCGGCCGCGTGCGACTGCATTGCAAGCATAATATGCATGTGTAATTTGATTGAATAAATTTAAATACATAATACAATAGTTTAAAAAATATAGGTAACAATACAGTACCAGAAAGTGTGTAAATATTAATGAAAATAAAAAAAAATAAGTGAGTATTCAGTTCACAACCACAGGAATGACTGCTACAGGTGTTCACGGCCACAGGTGGAACTGCTACAGGTGTTCACGGCCACAGGTGGAACTGCTACAGGTTTTTTTTGGCCACAAGTGGGACTGCTACAGGTGTTCATGGCCACAGGTGCGACTGCTACAGTTGTTCATGGTCACAGGTGGGACTGCTACAGGTGTTCACGGCCACAGGTGGGACTGCTACAGGTGTTCATGGCCACAGGTGGGACTGCTACAGTCCTCCATGGCCACAGGTGGGACTCGTACAGGTGTTCACCTCAAAGGTGTGACTGACTCAGGTGTTCATGCCCACAGGTGTTTACGAGCGCCATGAGTTGTGATTAAACGCAGTAATCTGTCAAGCAGAGTCACTGAAGTTAATACCTTAGCCAGTTTTAAAAAAATAGATTAGATAAATGGATTTTATTACGATGGGTTGAACTTGAGAAGCTGCCTAGAGTGAGCCAGTAGGCTTACTTCAGTGCTCCTCCATTCTGATGTTGTGATTCTCTTGTGTTGTTGATAGGTTCGGAATCCTTGTATACTTCCTTGTTCAGAATGACTCTCATTCCGTAAGCCTTAAATCTTAAAAATAATCAAACCTTAATTTCAGAAATTTGGGTTAAAATATTCTTGACTTTCTTATCTAACTAGATAGGGGCCCTTAAAGGCCCCACTCGCATAGTCGACAGGACTAACTAGCAGGTGCGACACATTGGCGTCGGGGGGTTGGGGAAAGGACAGAAGGACAGAAGATGCTTCTTCAAGCTGCAACACTGACCACCTCGTTAAGACATAACTGGCGAGCCAGGTGTAGGCTTAAGACCAGCCCTCCATAAATACCTGCAATTCTTAAGCACACAAAAAATTCCGATCATTTTTTTACCACTCCATGTTTTTTTTCTGTGATTATCTTCTTATTCCATGTCCTGATATTCCGAGAATCCTTCCCCCTGTTGTCTAATTTTTTCATTAACATCTTTGTTTCAGTCCCGGAAGGAGGATCGAGTCTTCTCGTTTCACACAAATACGTAATACACACAAAATATAACTTTTAATTATAAATTTAAAAAAGTCTGTCTATCTTCTTAAAATGTGATTTCTAGCAGAACTGGAGTCTCTTAAACACTTACCTTACCATTCTTTCCCCGAAAGGCAACCCACGACAGCTAATTAACACCCATGTCGTGCCGAATAGGTAAAATTTGTCAATTAGCAAGAACTCATTTAAAATTAAGTTCTTTCTCAAATTTTCTCTTATACGTTTAAAGATATATATTTTATTCATTTATGCTAATGTAAAAATTAATAATTTTGTACCAAAAGAACCTTAGAAAACTTACCTAACCTTATTATAACAAGCACAATTTAATTTAGCCTCAGGTTCAGAATGATTTTTGCGAAATTACTGCATACCCAAATTTTCGCTTGTCTTATTCGGCAAGAAGAGCGTTGCTATTTAAGCCAAAATTGCAATTTTTACCTATTCGGCACGACACACACACACACACACACACACACACACACACACACACACACACACACACACACACACACACACACACACGCACACACACACACACACAGGTTGAGGGAAATAGGAATAACAACACTGGAGGATAGAAGGGTTAGAGGAGACATGATAACGACATACAAAATACTGCGAGGAATCGACAAGGTAGATAGTGACAGGATGTTCCAGAGAGGGAACACAAAAACAAGGGGACACAACTGGAAGCTGAAGACTCAGATGAGTCAAAAGGATGTTAGGAAGCATTTCTTCAGCCACAGAGTAGTCAGGAAGTGGAATAGTCTAGCGAACGATATAGTGGAGGCGGGAACCATACATAGTTTTAAGATAAGGTATGATAAAGCTCATGGAGCAGGGAGAGCAGAGACCCAGTAGCGGACAGCGAAGAGGCGGGGCCAGGAGCTGAGTCTCGACCCTGCAACCACAATTAGGTGAGTAAAAAAAAAAAAAAAAACACAACCCCACACACACACACACACACACACACACACACACACACACAATATATATATATATATATATATATATATATATATATATATATATATATATATATTCCAGCCCTGAGAATTAAACCTATCAGCATTCGTTTGTGAGCCGAACCTCCACGTAGGTGACCTTTCCACTCTCCATGTGTCTACCCAATTCTCCTTTGTCCTCCATGTTCTCCACGTCTCCGCTGCCTGAGCCATGAGGGCAGCCACCTATTATGATATATCTAAACATATTTGTTTGTCATATTATTCATGCGTCCTCTCAGATAGCATGTTCCTGCATGTCAGCTCAAGAAAAAGTTGTTTTTGTCTTGCATACCTGACTAGTCTCTGTGTGTTTCCATTAAGCTTAACAGAGACTTTTTTTTTTCTTTGTAAGATATTTGTTTTTTGAAGTTTTATTGTTGTTATTGCTCGTGTTCATGTTTTTGTTGTTATTTGTTCTTGCTGTTTCGTTTATTCTTCGCTTCTTTCCTTTTTTTCCCCCTACATTCCCTCTTCTACGACAATAAATACGACCCGAATACCGAAACTTTTATTGGAGTTTAGGGAAACTTTATTTAAGAAACGGTTTCACCTGCACAACATTTTTTTTTTTTTAAGTCAGTATAGATACCCGGAATGAGAATAATGTGGAATAATGTAGAGACGGAGGAGAGAGAAGGAAGAGTGAGGTGTAGCGATGCGGTGCGGCAGTGAGAGAAAGATTCAATTTGATGGTCAGCCAAGACAAATATTGCTTCGCTTGAGAGAGGTATTGTCAGAGGTTTGCCCAATTGAATCTTAATCATTAATGTTAGGCTCTAAGCTACGTGGGTCATTCAGTGTAAGACGTGGTGGAGGCTCGATCCTCCGTCTGCCTATTTGTACTCGCCTATATGTCTCTGATACCTTGAAAAGTTAACTTTGTTTTGAATGGTGTTGGGGGCTGTTTCTAAGCACTTATTCTGGAACTGGTCGTCAACTCGCTATGAGAGTTGCAGTGTGAAACGTAGCCGGAATGAAGACACAAATCCAATGTTTTGGATATTTAATTAGGCGTTTCACTCACTGAAGGATTTTTTTACCCCATACCGAGAGCAAAAAACACTGAAGTGAGTGAGATAAACCAGGTAGGGTCAGGTGTAGTGATGCCAGGTGCTGGAACATGAGTAATGTGGGGAGTCAAACCAGCTTCTTCGCTTTTTAGTGTTCTTCAAAAACGTAGTTAATAGCACCACTGAGCTATCATATAAATTCCTCTTATAGAACATATTTGTCGAACACTCATCAGATGGTATCACTATAACACATATAATCTTTATTTCTACAATTACGTGATATAACTTATACAGACCATAGCTGACATACTATAGAGAAAGCCTCTGGTTATGCAGAGCATTTCGGACAACTTAGGTTAATTTTGTCCCCAGGATGCGACCCACACCAGTCGGCTAACACCCAGGTACCTATTTACTGCTAGGTGAACATGGACAGCAGGTGTCTTAGGGAAACACGCCCAGATGTTGCCATCCACACCGGGGATCGATCCACGTACCTCAATGTATGAGCTGAGTGGGCTACCAACCGAGCTACGGGACACCCTACTTTAGACCTACCTCTCTCGGAAACCTCGATCAAGGAAACGTCAGGGGAACGACATATTTGCAAAGCGTCGTCCTCCACGATCAACTAGTCGTCTTTCCATCCCATCAATCACCCTTGCTAACTGCAGTGTATAAGGCGAGCATGATATTAAAACAAAATCACAGTGCCGTGACTGGAAGGTCGGACCCTTTAACAAGCCCCACTGTTAATGGTTTCAGTCTTCTGGGTGCATCTTAACTGTATAACGCAAGTTATACAGGAATTTGTCTTCACCAAATCATACACCTTATCAAATCCTAGCTGGTCTCCGCAGTCCTAGCTGGTCTACGCAGTTCTAGCTGGTCTACGCAGTTCTAGCTGGTCTACGCAGTTCTAGCTGGTCTCCGCAGTCCTAGCTGGTCTCTGCAGTCCTGGCTGGTCTCCGCAGTCCTAGCTGGAACTACGCAGTCCTGGCTGACCTACGCAGTCCTAGCTGACCTACGCAGTCCTAGCTGACCTACGCAGTCCTAGCTGACCTACGCAGTCCTAGCTGACCTACGCAGTCCTAGCTGAACTACGCAGTCCTAGCTGACCTACGCAGTCCTAGCTGGTCTCTTAAGTAAAATTCTTAATGGCTGACGAAAAATAATAGCCAATCATTTTACTAAATATTTTCTATCGTCAGGATTTTATTTATCTGGCAATAAAGTATCGAGGGACGGAATTAGGAATCCAGTGTGCTAATGGCTTTCCTATGAACATTAATAATAATAAATATAATAATAATAAAATGTTATTATTATTATTAATATTATTATTATTATTATTATTATTATTATTATTATTATTATTATTATTATTATTATTATTATTATTATTATTATTATTATTATTACTATTATTATTATTTTTTTTATTATTAAAACTTAATATTTAACCTGGTTAATTAAACCAGAATCTTTAAATTACGTAAATAAGGTGTCATTTACACACTGTTGCTGTGGTTTACGGTGTGTTAGGTTTGATTATTGTCTTATGTGTTATGGTGTGGTTATTGTGCGTTACGTGGTGTTATTGTGTGTTACGCGGTGTTATTGTGTGATATGTGGTGTTTTGTGGTGTTATGATGAATTATGTGTTGTTATTGTGTGTTGTTATTGTGTGTTATGGTGTGTTATTATGAAATACGTGGTGTTATTGTGTGTTATGTGGTGTTATTATGAGTAATGTGGTGTTATATGTGTTGTGAAAGGTTGTAGACATTAAAGAAGCCATCGCCTAGTATTAAAAAAGACGGAATAACCCAATAAATAAGTCTACAATAGATTGCTTCTTAACAGAAAGAAGTCATAGTTGAAAACTGATGGGGGAAAAAAAGTGGAATCCAGGATATACAAGAAAAATTCTCTGCGTGAAACGATGGACTTATTTAGTGATATACAAAACAAACCATGGAACGGGTGGGGTTTGAATTCATGGCGAGTGAGTCGTAAAAGTGCAGGCGTGAATTAAAGGACGTAATATCGTTTTAAGATGCTATAGTTATTGGAAATTCTATTAGAGAATGTGAAGATAAATCCGTAGACATGACACCACCAGCACTAATCTGCTCAGGTAGCCACAAATGGGTGATTACAAAGAGGTAATTAGATACACTAAACACACACACACACACACACACACACACACACACACACACATACACACACACACACACATACACGCACTCGAGTATCTGCTTGTCCAACCATGTCATGTTAGCATGAGATAAACTAGAGGTGAAGGTGGCCAACTAAAATGTTTGGCATGTTTGAATCTACTTTCATATCAAGGGATGCTTATGTGTGTGTGTGTGTGTGTGTGTGTGTGTGTGTGTGTGTGTGTGTACGCCACGTAGAGGAGCGTATAAACATGTCGCCTTTCACTATCTTAACTTGTAAATGACTGACATATACGCGATACGCATTATGCTCAACTTCTCTTGTTGGGAAACAGTAATAATAATATTAATAATAATAATAATAATAAAAATAATAATAATAATAATAATAATAATAATAATAATAATAATAATAATAATAATAATAATAATAATAATTATAATAATAATAATAATAATAATAATAATAATAATAATAATAATAATAATAATAATAATAATAATAATAATAATAATAATAATAATAATATGAAGTAAAAGAAGAAGCGGAAGAATAAGACGAAGAAGAAATGGCAACAAGAAGAACAGCAACAGCAGGTGCAGGAGAGACTACTGCAACATTGCAGACGAGAGACTGACACAAGACAATATTCTACAATCAGATTCAAACAACAAGTCGTCAACATTACAATGAAAAGAGACTAGATTTTGAGGGCACACAGTCGACAATTATTATTATTATTATTATTATTATTATTATTATTATTATTATTATTATTATTATTATTAATATTATATTATTATTATTATTATTATTATTATTATTATTATTATTATTATTATTATTATTATTATTATTATTATTTATTATTATTATTATTATTATTATTATAACCGGGAATGAGACAAATCTCTTTTGAACCTAGATGGAAGGTAGCTCTCCTTCCTCGTATGAAACGTCCTTCACCGGCATCAAGGGACACCCAGACCAGGCAGGGTTACCCATAATTCTAAATCTTGTAGTCGTAGAGATCCAAAACTGTGATATTATTAACTAGATGACATTAGCAATAATTTGCACTGTAATAATTGCAGTAGACTCCAGTAACAATGCCTCCCAGAATTATTATAAATAATTTAATATATTGAGGGTTTAAAATTAAGTCAGTGACCCAGCTACCAATCCTAGTTACCTTACGTGTTTTATTATCTATCCTTTGTTCATTGTGTGGTTATTATACATGTGTTGCTGATTACGGTTTAGGAGCCTGGAGAGAGTGGACCTAGTAGCGACCAGCGAAGAGGCGGGGCCAAGAGCTGTGACTCGACTTCTGCAACCACATATAGATTAATACACATCACTGGTGAATATCATGATATATTATATATATATAATATATATATATATATATATATATATATATATATATATATATCAATAACAACACTGCGACTTGCCAAGGACTCGAACCCATGCTGCTTTGGCCTGCCCCTCATGGTGAGCGAAAAAACACATGACGCTCTAACCCACAGGACCACGTAAATCCTACAAGAATGACGCACCCAGCCAAGCTAGGTGTTTTACCGTCATCCGAGGACATACGGTGGTGTGGATGCTTGTGGGCTAATTTCAGTATAGCCCAACGTGCAGTATTTTATATTATTGTAACCACGAACGAGTGGTATTGTCCAGTGGACTAGAGCATCATGTGTTTTCGCTCACCATGAGGCGGACCAAAGCAGCATGGGTTCGAGTCCTTGGCTAGTCGCAGTGTTGCTATTGATCAATACCACTCGTTCGTGGTTACAATAATATAAAAATACTGCTTGTTGGGCTAGTACACCAAACAGGGTAGTTCTGGGCATAGTTGTTTGAAAAAATATGGTTCTTGATCCTAGTAACTGGAGCAGCTCCCTCGCTTTCCTATGATCAAACCCGATTGCTCTTCATCCTCCAGGCGCAGTTTCACCTTTATGACACTAATTAGTAAGCACTACTTCCCTTTAAAGATGGGTCCCAAGGACCTAATAACCAGCAATACCAGTCGACTGAAAATTAAAATGGGGCAGGAGCTGTGGTTCAACCCCTACAAGTACGACTAGGTAAGTGCAACTACAGTGTAACCCAAGATATGTAATTATCTGAATAATTTATTACTGTTAGTAATAGTATTAATTTCAATAATTTTCTTAATGAAGAGTTGTGACCTCCGTGGTGACCTGTGACCTCCGTGGTGACCTGTGACCTCCGTGGTGACCTGTGACCTCCTTGGTGACCTGTGATCTTATTTGTGACCTGTGACCACCCTGGTGACCTGTGACCTCCGTGGTGACCTGTTACCTCCTTGGTAACGTGTGATCTCCCTGGTGACGTGTAACCTCCGTCGTGACCTGTGACCTCCTTGGTGGCGTATGACATCCGTGGTGACCTGTGACCTCCCTGGTGACCTGTGACCACCGTGGTGGCCTGTGACCTCCCTGGTGACATGTGATCTCCGTGATGACCTGTGACCTCCCTGGTGACGTGTGACCTCCGTGGTGAATTATGACCTCCGTGATGACCTGTGAACTCCTTGGTAACGTGTGACATCCGTGGTGACCTGTGACCTCCCTGGTGACGTGTGACCTCCGTAGTGATGTGTAACCTCCTTGGTGACCTATGACCTCCCTGGTGACCTGTGACCTCCCTGGTGACCTGTAACCTCCCTGGTGACCTGTGACCTCCCTGGTGACCTGTAACCTCCCTGGTGACCTGTGACCTCCCTGGTGACCTATGATTTCAGATGTAATCCTCTCAGAAGCGAAATTGTATATGATTATTAAATAATTCTGAGAATAAGTCTAAAGAAATATATTTCATTTTTGAAGAGAATGTAAATTATTTTGAAGAGAAAATAATTAAAAATATATGTGAATGATTCTTATGGTATTCATTTATAAATTATAATAATTAAAGATATGCACATGGGCGTGTGTGTGTGTACTCACCTAATTGTACTCACCTAATTGTGGTTGCAGGGGTCGAGACTCAGCTCCTGGCTCCGCCTCTTCACTGTCCGCTACTGAGTCTCTTCTCTCCCTGCTCCATGAGCTTTATCATACCTCGTCTTAAAACTATATATGGTTCCTGACTCCACTACATCATTTGCTAGACTGTTCAACTTCCTGACTACTCTATGGCTAAAGAAATGCTTCCTAACATCCCTTTGACTCATCTGAGTTTTCAGCTTCCAGTTGTGTCCCCTTGTTTCTGTGTTCCCTCTCTGGAACATCCTGTCACTATCTACCTTGTCGATTCCCCGCAGTATTTTGTATGTCGTTATCGTGTGTGTGTGTGTGTGTGTGTGTGTGTGTGTGTGTGTGTGTGTGTGTGTGTGTGTGTGTGTGTTGTGTGTGTGTGTGTGTGTGTATATGTGTATGTGTGTGTGTATGTGTGTGTATGTATGTGTGTGTGTATGTGTGTGTATGTATATGTTTGTGTGTGTATGTCTATGTGTGTGTATGTGTATAAAAAGTACGTACCCCGTTACACACGCCCACGGGTGTGTGATGGGGTACACATATGGGTGTGTCTACCATTGGTGGGTTGCTCGGGTATACCTACCCCAGCTTGATGGAGTGAACGTGGTGTTTTGAAAAGTGGGCGGGGATGCCTACCCCTGGGCGGGGATGCCTACCCATGGGCGGGGATGCCTACCCCTGGGCGGGGATGCCTACCCATGGGCGGGGATGCCTACCCATGGGCGGGGATGCCTACCCCTGGGCGGGAATGCCTACCCCAAC
Source organism: Cherax destructor (assembly GCA_009830355.1). Classification (NCBI taxonomy): domain Eukaryota; kingdom Metazoa; phylum Arthropoda; class Malacostraca; order Decapoda; family Parastacidae; genus Cherax; species Cherax destructor. The sequence goes on along the minus strand of WNWK01000564.1, from coordinate 84,383 downwards.
AGTAGTACGATGCCGCTTCGTGTGGATGTGGTGTGTGGTGTGGGGTGGGCGGTGAGTGATGGAGTGGGCGGGGTGGGCGGTGGGCTGGGTGGTGAGTTAAGGGCAGCACAAGTGTGAAATTACATGCATGGAGTGACTGGCTGAGGTAACACCTTGATTAAGGCTGCTACCTTGTTTCTCTTCACCTCCAGCCAGGAGAGTAAATCTGCTCGTTTATGTTGTGTTTGTGCATGTATGTTTCTGCATGTATGTTTCTGCATGTATGTTGTTTGTGCATGTATGTTGTTTGTGCATGTATATTGTTTGTGCATGTTATACGTTTGTGTATGTTTGAGATATGTCTGGGCATGTAAGGTCATTTACAAACGTATATAGCATCAGGATGAAGTATTAGGATAAAACATCAGGATGCAGCATCAGGATGCAGCCTCAGGATGAAGCCTCAGGATGAAGCCTCAGGATGAAGCCTCAGGATGAATGTCACAAGAGGCGTCCCACAGGAATCAGTGTTATGTCTCACTGTCTTCCTAATGTATTCACATTACCACCTGATTTCAGGAACTGTCTCCTAAATATCCTTATCTGTGGATGATGCCTCGATAATGAGGATGATCGTAAGCTGCACGAAATCCTGGACAGACTTCAGAAATGGTTGAACAGATAATTGCAGGAATTTAACCTCAGCAAAAAAGCAGCATTCTGAAGGCTGATAAAAAAGTGTTCCTTGTGGGGGATTAAAAACTCATGGACACAGGAGAAAAATACCATAGAAATGACCATTTATGAAAACCAGTCCCATGAAATTACAAAAAAAAAAAAAAATAGCATCAGTAACATAGGCTAAGATTGCAGATATAAACGTGGCGTTTAAAAAGAAGCCTAAACAAAGAATCAATCCAGTCATTCTTTGCCTCACATATTTAGCGCTCAGTCACAAAGGTCGTTCGCTTATTAAATATAAAAAGAATTAATTTAGCCGAGACTTGTACTTGCTTAGAAAGAAGGAGAGAGTTATGTCTTCCATCACTGGAGAAGTTGATCTGGCACTGACTTTAGGTAACTGTCCAGCTCCCTCTTGAAGACAACCATGGGTCTATTGGTAATTCCCCTTATGGCTGGTGGGAGGCTGTTGAACAGTCTTGGGCCCCGGACACTTATTGTGTTTTCTTTTAAGTGTACCAGTGGCGCCCCCACTTTTCACGGGGGGTATGTTACATCGCCTGCCAAGTCTTATGCTTTCATAGGGAGTGATTTCTGTGTGCAGGTTAGGGACCAGTCCCTCCAGAATCTTCCAGGTGTAGATTATGATACATCTCTCTCGCCTGCGTACCAGTGAGTACAAGTCAAGCGCTTCCAGACGTTCCCAGTAGTTAAGGTGTTTGATGGAACTTATACGTGCCGTAAAGGTTCTCTGTACCGAATACTCTGGGTCAGGTAGACAAGAATACTCTTTATCAAGCGAGTAACTAGGAGAGATTACTGCTTAAAATGACACGAGATAATAACATAGAGGAATATCAGAAACTTCTTCTTCAACATAAGAGTAACAAAGATGTGAAAGTGGGCTCCATACAGGGGTTCTAAAATAGTTATGTAGTCAGTAGGTTTCAATAGACGAGATCGAGAACTCGAGGAAACGCATACGCAAATAAGGAGCTTCGAGGACACGAGTTACAGTGGCTAGACATGAATTACACAACAGTACAGTCATGACTGGGGAAGTGAAGGAAGTAATGGCTGTGATTATGATAATAACAGACAATACCGCCATGTGGATAGGCAAGACACATGTGCAACAGTTACGTAGGTGAAAGAATTCGGAATAAAGATACCTAACTGTTGCACCTGTGTCTTACTTATCAGTAATAACGGTGTTCCACAACCTAACATCAGCAGACTGAGGCTGAGATAAAAAAAAATAGATAACTACAAGGACATAGAAACACCATCAGTCGATGTTCTTTTTAATTTTTACTGGACTGACTGGTAAACCAGCGGAAGGTCTCCGTCCGATGACCAAAATCTTAAGTGACGGGCCATCATATGACTAAAACTTGCGTCATGAGGTATTTGTCCTATTTCCTGACGATTCTTACCAAACTTATCGATGAAATAATGCGCCTCAGGAAAGACTTCAGCAACGAGGGAACAAACAGGAAAAAACTGGGAGCCCGACTCAGGTCCTACGTAGGTGATGATGGAGAACTCATGTATATATACGTAAAGAACAGGGCGAGAGAGAGAGAGAGAGAGAGAGAGAGAGAGAGAGAGAGAGAGAGAGAGAGAGAGAGAGAGAGACAGACAGACAGAGAGAGAGAGAGAGAAAGAAAGAAAGAGAGAGGAACACACCAGCAAGAATAGATCTGATATTTACCTCGAATGTGTCGGTTATAGAGGAAACAGACTACGAAAAGCCTCTGGGTACCAGTGACCAGAGAAAATCGCTCTAAGACAGCTGAATTACTTGATAACAAGCTTTCGAACTAAATATTATGGAATTAAAATTTGTATATATTGAAAGCGGGAGGTGGACTCATTATTTACCTAACAAATTTGTAGCGATGAAGTCAAATACTACCACAGTGAGTATAGTACTTAATTATAAAGGTAAGTAGAGATAGTTTGTCCTAGAACGACGGCTAGTTATTGAACTTTCTTAGATGTTAAGGGACATTCAACCACAACTTCACTTACGACACTGGTAAATCATTATTTTCGAACTGAAATGAGGTGGTTTCTGTAGGCGACAAATGTCGATGATGCTGACACTGCAATTACGACTTAAAACTTAAATTCCGTCCTCTTCTGCTTCACTGGCTTATCCTTGGCGTTTAAAACCGCTTCTGGGGAACGTATTTCACACGTCTTGTCGCCCTTGATGTACAGTGAAGGACTCACAGCTTGGGTGGCTCCCTAGGAGCCATGGCTAGTCCGCAGAATTAGTATTAGTCTACTAAGAGTAGGGGTAAAAAAAAAAAGGAGTTGAAATCTATTAAACTAGACACCCTATATTTCATTCCGTCAATCGGCACCATATTAGGATTGACTTTAATAAAGCTCTCTAGAGCTTTATTAAATCAACGGTTTACATGCCACTTTATTAAATCAGTAACTTAATAAAGCTCTATATAATAGCAGTTTATTCTGTACTGTGTATGTCTTTATTTTGTTATTGTCTGCAGTGCGAAAATTAAATGAATTTGAGAAGGGAACTGGGGCATAGAGCCGATGAGTTGAACCTCGAAGAAAGATACAACTAAATGAACCAGAGAGTGTTGGAACCCGCTAGGTTAGCATCCAGCTCCATCATCGTGAAATTTACAGCGCCAATAAAAAAAAAAGAACTTCGTAACTCACATCTGCCTGGGATGAGAAGTTGCCCGGTGAGATAGCCGGGTGAACAGACATTACAGAAGATTTGAATAATTGAATAGATCTTGTGATACCATTTGTGGCACAGGAGAAGCAAATTGCTCTCTGCCCTGGCTTAAAGACCCGTCCAGTGTTGCCGAAGGTGAAGTGGCTTATTTGGTGTGGTAATGAATGGAGTTTGGATGCTGGAGACGCCATGGAAGTTGAGCTCCATTTCCCGAGCTGCAATTAACAGCAGCTGCTAGGAGTAAGGCGAAATGATTGTAACTCACGAAATCGTAATGACCGACGGGCTAGCCACTGGGTCAGCTGGCCCAGTGGCTAGCTCTAATATATTGAGCAGGGGAACGTGGGATCCCTTCCTGGGATCCCCTGCTCTAATATATTGAGCAGGGGAACGTGGGATCCCCTCCTGGGATCCCCTGCTCTAATATATTGAGCAGGGGAACGTGGGATCCCCTCCTGGGATCCCCTGCTCTAATATATTGAGCAAGGGAACGTGGGATCCCCTCTTGGGATCCCCTGCTCTAATATATTGAGCAGGGAAACGTGGGATCCCCTCCTGGGATCCCCTGCTCTGATATATTGAGTAGGGGAACGTGGGATCCCCTTCTCTAAAATATTGAGCAGGGGAACGTGGGATCCCCTGCTCTAAAATATTGAGCAGGGGAACGTGGGATCCACTGCTCTAATATACTGAGCAGGGGAACGTGGGATCCCCTGCTCTAATATACTGAGCAGGGGAACGTGGAATCACCTGCTCTAATATACTAAGCAGGGGAACGTGGGATCACCTGCTCTAATATACTGAGCAGGGGAATGTTGGATCCTCTGTTCTAATATACTGAGCAGGGGAACGTGGGATCCCCTGCTCTAATATACTGAGCAGGGGAACGTAGGATCACCTGCTCTAATATACTGAGCAGGGGAACGTGGGATCCCCTGCTCTAATATACTGAGCAGGGGAACGTGGGATCCCCTGCTCTAATATACTGAGCAGGGGAATGTGGATCCCTGCTCTAATATACTGAGCAGGGGAAGTGGGATCCCTGCTCTAATATACTGAGCAGGGGAACGTGGGATCCCCTGCTCTAATATACTGAGCAGGGAAACGTGGGATCCCCTGCTCTAATATACTGAGCAGGGAAACGTGGGATCCCCTCTTGGGATCCCCTGCTCTAATATATTGAGCAGGGAAACGTGGGATCCCCTCCTGTGATCCCCTGCTCTGATATATTGAGTAGGGGAACGTGGATCCCCTTCTCTAAAATATTGAGCAGGGGAACGTGGGATCCCCTGCTCTAATATACTGAGCAGGGGAACGTGGGATCACCTGCTCTAATATACTGAGCAGGGGAATGTGGGATCCCCTGCTCTAATATACTGAGCAGAGGAACGTGGGATCACCTGCTCTAATATACTGAGCAGGGGAACGTGGGATCACCTGCTCTAATATACTGAGCAGGGGAGTGGGATCCCTGCTGTTATACTGAACAGGAAGGATCCCTGCTCTAATTCGAGGAAGTGATCCCCTGCTCTAATATACTGAGCAGGGGAACGTGGATCCCTGCTCTAATATACTGAGCAGGGAACGTGGGATCCCCTGCTCTAATATACTGAGCAGGATGGATCCTGCTCTTATCTGACAGGAAGGATCCATTGCTCTAATATACTGAGCAGGGGAACGTGGGATCTCCTGCTCTAATATACTGAGCAGGGGAACGTGGGATCCCCTGCTCTAATATACTGAGCAGGGGAACGTGGATCCTGCTCTAAATACTGAGCAGGGAAGTGGATCCCCTGCTCTAATATACTGAGCAGGGGAACGTGGGATCCGCCTTCGACAGGGGAAGGATCCTGCAATATACTGAGCAGGGGAACGTGGGATCCCCTGCTCTATTATACTGAGCAGGGGAACGTGGGATCCCCTGCTCTAATATACTGAGCAGGGGAACGTGGGATCCTCTGCTCTAATATACTGAGCAGGGGAAATGTGTGAGAGAATAAGAGGTAGTGACAAATCGTTCTATGGACCAAAATGGACAGAACCACAATACTGTGTAGTATAGAAGAATTTATTTTCCGCCTGTGGGAAATATTACAGGTGTACAGGTGGATGATCAAAGTAATGTTCTGTGAAGTGTTGAAGATTGTTCGGAGTTACCGCTTAATGCATCTCCTCCCAGCAACGCCAGACCTGCTGGTGTTCCACACCAGGAAGCTGAACTCTTCTCAAGGCCGAGGGACTGACCCCTCTCAGATTATTTCTCCAAGGTTGGACTGATTACTTCATCTTTACCTCGCCACTACTCTCCGTAATTGACTGAAGAAGCCTACCTTGATAGCGAAGCGTTTCAGAAATAAAGATACCCAACTGTTACACATGTATCTTACTCATCAGCTCCAGACCTGGCAAACTTTGTGGCTAATCCACAACATAAAACTATCTGATGATTTGTGTCTTCTCTTCCTTCGCTTCCGTAGGAAGTTGGTTAATTTGAGATAAGCGCATTTACAACATGCCAATTTTTATGTTGCTCTAAAACTATCTTAGCAGCTTAACTTAATCTTATTCAGATTTAATTAACAGGTAATTTATTTTACTTGACTAACAATTTACATGGCGTTTGTTAGCTATTCCGCTAAGGAGTAAGGGCCATGTTCAGGTGATCTGAGAAGCTTTTAACAACTCCTCCAGGCACTCTGGACTCTCCAAGGATGACAAGCCGTCAAAAGAGTGACTAAGAATTACTTTTGAGTGTGAGAGATATCTGGTTAGTCAACGAGGACCTCCATCGTCGCCAGAGGTTAGGGTAACGGAGGGTAAGCCATTTAAAAAACACTGTAAGTAATTATACACCTGCCATGTTTATTAATCATCTGCGAAGTCCGGACGAAGTAGATTCCATTAAGGTCTGACTATCCTTGTTTACCCTACATAGCAACTTGAACCCGCTTCTGGCATGTCCACTCCAAAAAAACATTCACAACTGTTCTGTGCAATTGCAGCCTATTATTCTTTTTTTAAACACATTACAGCAAATAATGAGACTGATTTCCATCAAGATGAGTTTTTTTTTAACAAATTAAATTTGTTGACAACACTTGAAAGGTGTTTAGAAGAGCATAATTGTCATAGGAACTTAACAGCCATCGTGAGTGATGTGGTGGGGCGAGTATTGTGTACCATGTTGAGTTTCCTGGGAAACTCAACATGAGGTTCTTCATGTGGTCTCTGAATAAGCAGTGGAGTGGTCGTGACATGGACTCATAATACAGATACTTGCCATCATAACACTTATAGACTGAGACGGTGTGTATCCCAGACCGCAGTAGAAGAGCCAGAAAGACTCCTTCAACCTGGCGTAGGTCACTCTCAAGCAGGAGGTCCTTATCAGTAACGATGCGACACAGACGCAGTGGTCGATAGGTCGACTTAATTATCTTGCGGACGTCTGTCTCCTGAAGGATGCGCTCTGTCTTAAGGGAGGGATGATGCGTGTCGTTAACGACCACTGACTGACAACGACCACTGACTGACAACGACCACTGACTGACAACGACCACTGACTGGCAACGACCACTGACTGGCAACGACCACTGACTGACAACGACCACTGACTGGCAACGACCACTGACTGACAACGACCACTGACTGGCAACGACCACTGACTGGCAACGACCACTGACTGGCAACGACCACTGACTGACAACGACCACTGACTGACAACGACCACTGACTGACAACGACCACTGACTGAAAACGACCACTGACTGGCAACGACCAATGACTGACAACGACCACTGACTGGCAACGACCACTGACTGGCAACGACCACTGACTGACAACGACCACTGACTGACAACGACCACTGACTGCAACGACCACTGACTGACAACGACCACTGACTGACAACGACCACTGACTGGCAACGACCATGACTGACAACGACCACTGACTGACAACGACCACTGACTGACAACGACCACTGACTGGCAACGACCACTGACTGCAACGACCACTGACTGACAACGACCACTGACTGACAACGACCACTGACTGACAACGACCACTGACTGACAACGACCACTGACTGACAACGACCACTGACTGACAACGACCACTGACTGACAACGACCACTGACTGCAACGACCACTGACTGACAACGACCACTGACTGACAACGACCACTGACTGACAACGACCACTGACTGACAACGACCACTGACTGACAACGACCACTGACTGACAACGACCACGACGCAATGACCACTGACTGGCAACGACCACTGACTGACAACGACCACTGACTGACAACGACCACTGACTGACAACGACCACTGACTGACAACGACCACTGACTGACAACGACCACTGACTGACAACGACCACTGACTGCAACGACCACTGACTGAGCAACGACCACTGACTGACAACGACCACTGACTGACAACGACCACTGACTGACAACGACCACTGACTGACAACGACCACTGACTGACAACGACCACTGACTGCAACGACCACTGACTGACAACGACCACTGACTGACAACGACCACTGACTGACAACGACCACTGACTGACAACGACCACTGACTGACAACGACCACTGACTGACAACGACCACTGACTGACAACGACCACTGACTGACAACGACCACTGACTGACAACGACCACTGACTGACAACGACCACTGACTGACAACGACCACTGACTGGCAACGACCACTGACTGGCAACGACCACTGACTGACAACGACCACTGACTGACAACGACCACTGACTGACAACGACCACTGACTGACAACGACCACTGACTGACAACGACCACTGACTGGCAACGACCACTGACTGCAACGACCACTGACTGACAACGACCACTGACTGACAACGACCACTGACTGACAACGACCACTGACTGACAACGACCACTGACTGGCAACGACCACTGACTGCAACGACCACTGACTGACAACGACCACTGACTGACAACGACCACTGACTGACAACGACCACTGACTGACAACGACCACTGACTGACAACGACCACTGACTGGCAACGACCACTGACTGACAACGACCACTGACTGACAACGACCACTGACTGACAACGACCACTGACTGACAACGACCACTGACTGACAACGACCACTGACTGACAACGACCACTGACTGACAACGACCACTGACTGACAACGACCACTGACTGACAACGACCACTGACTGACAACGACCACTGACTGACAACGACCATGACTGACAACGACCACTGACTGACAACGACCACTGACTGACAACGACCACTGACTGACAACGACCACTGACTGACAACGACCACTGACTGCAACGACCACTGACTGACAACGACCACTGACTGACAACGACCACTGACTGGCAACGACCACTGACTGACAACGACCACTGACTGACAACGACCACTGACTGTCAACGACCACTGACTGACAACGACCACTGACTGTCAACGACCACTGACTGACAACGACCACTGACTGACAACGACCACTGACTGACAACGACCACTGACTGGCAACGACACTGACTGACAACGACCACTGACTGACAACGACCACTGACTGACAACGACCACTGACTGACAACGACCACTGACTGACAACGACCACTGAGTTACTGAGAATGACCGTGCTGAACATATATAATAGGATATATCTGTGAAAGTATAATAGCAACTGGCTCGTGTCCCGGGGTATACTCTCTTCCTTAATGATTGTTGATCACTGTATATATAATTGTTGCCATAATATTGTTAACATCATTGTTGCCATGTTACTGTTAACATCATTGTTGCCATGTTACTGTTAACATCATTGTTGCCATGTTACTGTTAACATCATTGTTGCCATGTTACTGTTAACATCATTGTTGCCATGTTACTGTTAACATCATTGTTGCCATATTATTAACATCATTGTTGCCATATTGTTAACATCATTGTTGCCATATTGTTAATATCATTGTTAACAATGGTAGGCAGAAGCTTAAAGATGGAGTCACCCTGACTGGATGGTCACAGCGTAGCCGAGTAATGACACATGTTGAGCTGAGGTGCTTGGCACCAATTCCTGAAGCGGAACTGTGGATCGAAGAGATGCTGAACTGTCAGAGCAATTGAGAAGCATCAGTCACAGCATCAGTTACGTCTCCCAGACGTCCCAGTTTCCTCAAGGGACTTCTTTGCTCTTTCCCTTCCTTCATTCCCCTCAATTATCGTTCCTGCACTCAGCTCCTTGCTCCTATCTGTCCTCACCTTTATATTCTGCTTCAGCACTTCCACTTCCATTGTTACCATACTATTGTTAACATTAATGTTGCCATATTATTTTATACGTCATTGTTGCCATGTCTATATCTATATTCTTGATGTGGTCCGACTTGTCTCTCAGTCTGAATTACATGGCATTTATTAACCTAAATTCTGAATTACATGGCATTTATTAACCTAAATTCTGAATTACATGGCATTTATTAACGTAAATACTGAATTACAAGGCATTTATTTACCTAAATTCTGAATTACATGGCATTTATTAACCTAAATTCTGAATTACATGGCATTTATTTACCTAAATTCTAAATTACATGGCATTTATTTAACATTATTGCCACTCCTTCTTTAGCTCTAACTCTATTTGAAACCCCTGACCTAATCCCATTTATTTCTCCCCACTAAAACTCTCCTACCCCCTTCATCTTTGTCTCACTTAAAGCCAGGACATCATGACAGCTAGCTAGTAATGTATAATTTGCTATAAAAATTCTTAGGGAATAAATTTAACTTGTATGACTTGAATCTCTACTACAGTAAGCTTCTATTAGTTTCACTGATAAGCTTAAAAAAATTTAAAGGGGTTTTAATGTCTGGTAAAGCTAGGCTCCTAATGATACACCAGTAAGTTACCAGGTGGCAGGTTCAGTGACTAATATTCAAGACTAGTTACCAACTATGTATTTAAGTAAATAAAATTACTCATCGATGATATTAAGTTAATATATACAGCCTACACCAGTGGTTCCCAAAGTTTTTTCTCAGCTGCACTTTCGGAATCTTTCATGTAATTCAGAATGAGAGACAAGTCGGACCATATCAAGAATATAGATGTTACAAAAGTTTGGGAGGCTCGTATAAAGAAAGGGATCCAGAAGTTATTAACAAAAAAAATTCACTGGGTTATTTGGTTGATGTGCGCCTCAGATGTGCCCGATGTTATACTCACCCCAGTGAGGTTTGTAGTCTCTGGCCTCCCTAGACTGTACTCCGTCTGCGGTCTTCTTTGCCCTTCTCCAATCTTCATAACTTTGCACTTGGTGGGGTTGAACTCCAGGAGCCAGTTTCTGGACCAGGCTTGCAGCCCGTCCAGATCTCTTTCTAGTTCTGCCTGATCCTCGTCCGATTGAATTCTTCTCATCAAATTCACATCATCTGCAAACAGGGACACTTCTGAGTCTATTCCCTCCGTCATGTCGTTCACAAATACCAGAAACAGCACCGGTCCTAGGACTGACCCCTGTGGAACCCCACTCGTCATCGGCGCCCACTCTGACACCTCGCCACGTACCATGACTCGCTGCTGTCTTCCTGATAGGTATTCCCTGATCCATTGTAGTGCCTTCCCTGTTATCCCTGCCTGGTCCTCCAGCTTTTGCACTAATCTCTTGTGTGGAACTGTGTCAAACGCCTTCTTACAGTCCAAGAAAACGCAGTCTACCCGCCCCTCTCTCTCTCTTGTCTTACTGCTGTCACCCTGTCATAGAACTCCGGTAGGTTTGTGACACAGAATTTCCCGTCCCTGAAACCGTGCTGGTTGTCGTTGATAAGCTCATTCCTTTCTAGGTGCTTCAACCACTCTTCTCCTGATAATCTTATCCATGACTTTGCATACTATATATGTCAGTGACACTGGTCTGTAGTTTAGTGATACGTTCCTGTCTCCTTTTTTAAAAATTGGAACTACATTTGCTGTCTTCCATACCTCAGGTAGTTGCCCTGTTTCGATAGATGTGTTGAAGATCATTGTTAGGGGTACACATAGCTCCTCTGCTCCCTCTCTCAGGACCCATGGAGAGATGTTATCCGGCCCCATCGCCTTTGAGGTATCTAACTCGATTAGTAGCCTCTTCACTTCTTCCTCAGTTGTATGTATTGTGTCCAACACTTGATGGTGTACCCTACCTCTCCGCCTTTCTGGAGTCCCTTCTGTCTCCTCTGTGAACACTTCTTTGAATCTCATGTTGAGTTCCTCACACACTTCGCGGTCGTTTCTTGTGATCTCTCCTCCTTCCTTCCTTAGCCTGATTGCCTGGTCCTTGACTGTTGTGTGTACTCACCTAGTTGTATTCACCTAGTTGTGGTTGCAGGGGTCGATTCACAGCTCCTGGCCCCGCCTCTTCACTGGCCGCTACTCGGTCACTCTACCCGCTCCATGAGCTTTATCATACCTCTTCTTAAAGCTATGTATGGATCCTGCCTCCACTACATCACTTCCCAGACTATTCCACTTCCTGACAACTCTGTGACTGAAGAAATACTTCCTAACATCCCTGTGATTCATCTGAGTCTTCAACTTCCAACTGTGACCCCTTGTTTCTGTGTCCCATCTCTGGAACATTCTGTCTCTGTCCACCTTGTCGATTCCTCTCAGTATTTTATATGTCGTTATCATATCCCCTCTATCTCTCCTGTCTTCCAGTGTCGTCAGGTCGATTTCCCGTAACCTCTCCTCGTAGGACATACCCCTTAGCTCCGGGACTAGTCTTGTTGCAAACCTTTGCACTTTCTCTAGTTTCCTTACATGCTTGGCTAGGTAAGGGTTCCAAACTGGCGCTGTGTGTGTTTGTGTGTGTGTGTACTCACCTAATTGTGGTTGCAGGGGTCGAGACTCAGCTCCTGGCCCCGCTTCTTCACTGTCCGCTACTGTGTGTGCGTGTGTGTGTGTGTGTGTGTGTGTGTGTGTGTGTGTGTGTGTGTGTGTGTGTGTGTGTGTGTGTGTGTGTGTGTGTGTTTTAGAAAGGGAAATTGCTGAGATTAACCGTTAAAGGTTCCGCTTTAATGGAAATTCTCTTGATTGTCGATAAAGTATTAAATTTTCTTCTCCCCAGCTACATAATTTTCATCCTCTCCTCTGTATAATTAAATCGTAATGATAGTTCAATCAGCTGACACACTTGGCCAGCGCCTGGGTACCCCCAGGTATATGCGGCAGATGTAAACAACGTCGTAAATGAGCCGTACAATCACTCACTTCCAGATGAGGTTTCTGTCAGTTGCTGAATGTTGGACAGACAAGGATGCTCACAGCCAGTGAACGCTGAACATACAGGGATTCTCACAATCAGTGAACACTGGGATTCTCACAATTAATGAACACTGAACACAGAGAGAGTCTCAAGCTCCACGACCTGTCTTGACCTTCGGGCTGAGGACGTGGTGTGACGCAGGAATAACCGGAGAACGTGTACGTTCTAGGCTGTTCAACGCACCTGTACGTATACGTAACGTACATATGTTGTTTGCAAGCACGCTTACGCCACATGCACAGGTGTGCGGAGGTCTGCACTTGTCTGCATTGACGCACTTGCGAATAAATGCACTTAAAAGAGAGTATTTTGAATATTCATCTCTCTCTCTCTCTCTCTCTCACACACACACACACACACACACACACACACACACACACACACACACACACACACACACACACACACACACACACACACACACACACACACACACACAAAAGTCTAAGGAAATTTAATTATTTCACAAACGAAGATGCAGAGCGAAAAAATTAGCAAAAGTATATTGACAAACGCACCTACAAACATCCACCTACAAACATCCACCTACAAACATCCACCTACAAACATCCACCTACAAACATCCACCTACAAACATCCACCTACAAACATCCACCTACAAACATCCACCTACAAACATCCACATAAAAATAAGCACATAAATATTTGCATTACTTGATAAGCAATTATATACTAGACACCACAGCTGGTACGTCCCGTGATGGAACAGAAGAGTGGGAGGGATGTGGAGGGTGGGAGGGATGTGGAGGGTGGGAGGGATGTGGAGGGTGGGAGGGATGTGGAGGGTGGGAGGGATGTGGAGGGTGGGAGGGAAGAGATAGAAGTGGTGGGAGGGAGAGATGTGTAAGGGAGGGGAAAAGTTGAAGGGATAGAAAGCACAATGTACTAAACTTTCCTGGCTGCTATGAGGTCGTGAATCTCTACCGTAGCAACTTGGAAATGGATCTTATTGACCGGTGGAGGATGGCACCCTCCTCGGCCATTTTCCCTTCCCTCCAGATGTTAAGTTGATTTTGACATCGGTGTATTGGTCAGTGAAAGTTCCTCCCTGGGGGAGGGGGGAAAGAGGACCGGAAGGTATCTCTCTCTCTCTCTCTCTCGAGGAAGGGCGAGAACAGGTACCATTCCCCCCCTCTCTTCATTCCTTTTTCTTGTAATGTTTTTAAGCACACAGATTCCTCTTACCAAACACCTGAATACTTCCAAGTATTGGAGTTTCTCACGCAGGATATGACATTCCAGCAGGACTGGAGTTTCTCACGCAGGATATGACATTCCAGCAGGACTGGAGTTTCTCACGCAGGATATGACATTCCAGCAGGACTGGAGTTTCTCACGCAGGATATGACATTCCAGCAGGACTGGAGTTTCTCACGCAGGATATGACATTCCAGCAGGACTGGAGTTTCTCACGCAGGATATGACATTCCAGCAGGACTGGAGTTTCTCACGCAGGATATGACATTCCAGCAGGACTGGAGTTTCTCACGCAGGATATGACATTCCAGCAGGACTGGAGTTTCTCACGCAGGATATGACATTCCAGCAGGACTGGAGTTTCTCACGCAGGATATGACATTCCAGCAGGACTGGAGTTTCTCACGCAGGATATGACATTCCAGCAGGACTGGATTTTGACACGTGATTGGATAGTGAAGTTCCCTGGAGAAGGACCGAAGGTACTTCTCTCTCGAGGAAGACGACACAGGACGATTCCCTCTCTCATTCCTTTCTGATATGTTTCAGCAGACTGATTCTCTACGCAGACACCTGAATTCCAGAGATTGGAGTTTCTCACGCAGGATATGACATTCCAGCAGGACTGGAGTTTCTCACGCAGGATATGACATTCCAGCAGGACTGGAGTTTCTCACGCAGGATATGACATTCCAGCAGGACTGGAGTTTCGGAAAACATTTTATGCCCCCTGGATGCGACCCACGACAGAGTGCTAATACACAGGTACCTATTTTACCTACTAGATGGACAGGGGCAGCAGTGGGGCAAGGTAACTTATCCGTGTGTTACTCCGTGCCTAGGAATCGAATCCGGGACCATACGATTGTGGACTGAACGCTCCCCCGGTGGAGGGAGGAAACACTTGTCCTGTTTCCTGACAAGTCTTACCTAACCTGACCTCTTACTGGGAGGATAGGGAGGTGAAAGGACGTATCTCTTTCGCCTGGGACGGGAGAGAGATACTCTGGGAGAGATTAGCCGGGAGAAAGACTCAGAAAAAAGAATAATCTTTACTTTACTGGCTAAATTAATGAGCGGGATTTTGCCGCAGGGTGGACAGTGCTGTCACCTGGCGGGAGTCACCTGACTAATGTCACCTGGCTAGCGTCACCTGACTAATGTCACCTGATTAGGGTCACTCGGTCAAAACGATCTCTTTAACGCCGTGGTCACGTCAGCGGTGAGAGTAAATTGTGCTACAAAGGTGTTGGTGTATATATTAATGGGAGTCTGTCACAGAGCTGGGACTGGCTCTCTTTGGCTGGTCTTGAGGTCTACATAATTATTATAATCAAAAGTAAGCACTAAACTTCAGGCCTACAATGTCAAGAGTCGGGTGGAGGCGCACACAAGAGGAAGGACACTGTCGATGTTACCAGCGCTGGAGGCCGTGGAGGAGTCGGGAGGCTGGAGGCCGTGGAGGAGTCGGGAGGCTGGAGACCGTGGAGGAGTCGGGAGGCTGGAGACCGTGGAGGAGTCGGGAGGCTGGAGGCCGTGGAGGAGTCGGGGGGCTGGAGGCCGTGGAGGAGTCGGGAAGCTGGAGACCGTGGAGGAGTCGGGAGGCTGGAGGCCGTGGAGGAGTCGGGAGGCTGGAGACCGTGGAGGAGTCGGGAGGCTGGAGGCCGTGGAGGAGTCGGGAGGCTGGAGACCGTGGAGGAGTCGGGAGGCTGGAGGCCGTGGAGGAGTCGGGAGGCTGGAGGCCGTGGAGGAGTCGGGAGGCTGGAGACCGTGGAGGAGTCGGGAGGCTGGAGACCGTGGAGGAGTCGGGAGGCTGGAGGCCGTGGAGGAGTCGGGAGGCTGGAGACCGTGGAGGAGTCGGGAGGCTGTGAGAGTCGGGATGACGAGCCTGGAGAGTGCGTTGAATACAAGCTTAAGTCCAGTAGTTTACCAGTCCAGGTTTTTATGTGACGCAAACCAACCCGGTGTAGTGAGTCTGATTGGTGTATCACGGTGGCCCACTTGTCACACCCCATTACTACCACGGTTTAAAACTCAAAAAAAAAAAAACACCCACGTCTTCAGAAACCTAGAAAAATAAAATAAACAAACCAGCTGGAAAAAAAAAAAAAAACTTTCTATCATCAAAAACCTTCAGAAAATCTAAATACATCAAGAAGAATCTTTAGACTGGAAAGGAAAAAAAAGAATGATAAAAGAACCTTATCAATCGTCAGAAAGGTTTTTACGAAAAGTCTTCAATTCACCATGAAATTTGTTTTGCAGCGTCGCGGATGGGAGGACGTGTGCCTTACGCGGCGTAATGGCACACTAGCGAGGCTGCCTGGTCACGGAGACAGCCTCAGGGGTCAAGATGACAGAAGCCAGGTGGGGAGAGGTCAAACGTAACGAAGCACGGGTCATTACAGGTCACTGAGTGAGTGGAAGAGACTTGAATTTCATAGCTACGAACGTGGATTACTATTATATTATTATTATTGTTATTATTATTATTATTATTATTATTATTATTATTATTATGTATTAGTAGTAGTAGTAGTAGTAGTAGTAGTAGTAGTATTATTATTATTATTATTATTATTATTATTATTATTATTATTATTATTATTATTATTATTATTATTATTATTATTATTATTATTATTATTATTATTATTATTATTATTATTATTATTATTAATAATAAGAATGAGAATAAGAATAAAAATAATTAACGATAACACCAATGGTGACAGTTATGATAATAAATATGATAAGTATTTTAATTATTTACATTTAATCTCACAGTTTTAATTATTTTTTTGTTTTTATATTTGTGTAACAGGTTTGTGTCCGTCCTGCCCTTCTCTTCTCTCTTGCTTTTCAAAGTTTCTCCTCTACTTCTTCGTCTTCTTCTTCTTCTTTTTCTTCTCGTCTTCTTCTTCTTCTTCTTCTTCTTCTTATTATTATTATTATTATTATTATTATTATTATTATTATTATTATTATTATTATTATTATTATTGTTATTATTATTATCATTATTATTATTATTATTATTATTATTATTATTATTATTATTATAATTATTATTATTATTATTATTATTATTATTATTATTATTATTATAATTTTTCTTATTTTTTATTTCTTATTTTTTTATTTCTTATTTTTTATTTCTTATTTTTTATTTCTTCTTCTTCTTCTTCTTCTCCTTCTTCTTCTTCTTCTTCTTCTTCTTCGTATTATTTTTTTTTTATTATTATTATTATTATTATTATTATTATTATTATTATCATTTTTCTTATTTTATATTTCTTATTTTTTATTTCTTCTTCTTCTTATTTTTCTTCTTCTCAATAACCTAAACAAAAAACCGGTTTTTTCTGTTAATTTAGCACTTTTTTAAAATTTATTCTGTCTATCATGTTAATTTTTACTTTAAATTTTTCAAAATTCTAAATTATATGGCTGCTACGTGTACTATTTCTAAGAGAACTTGGTCACATTTTAGAATTAGATTCAAGATTCAAAATGGAGGGTTCACGAGAACAGCTTTCTCGAGAATTTTTGAATTAGATTCAAATCAATTTTTTGGAAAAAATAATTTTGTTTCTGTCAATTTCAAAGTTTGTTTCAAACCTTCTTTCACTCATGTTGTTTACTTAAGGTGTTTGTGAATGAATTCATGACTGTATTCACAATTCATGACTGTATTCACAAGTTGAGGGATTCTTGGATATCCACACTGTCTTCATGGTTCCATTCAATAAATAATTTCTTTCCCTTCCTCTCCTGTTCCATCTTTTAGTTTCTTGCCTGTATGGATTTCTCTCTCTCTCTCTCTCTCTCTCTCTCTCTCTCTCTCTCTCTCTCTCTCTCTCTCTCTCTCTCTCTCTCCATTTCACTCTGTTTCTATCTTCTTTTGACACATCTTTATTCTTTATATCTCCTGTTCCATATTCATCTCTCATGTCTCTATCGTTCCACCACAAATTCTCTCTCTGCTTTTTATATTCCAGGTTAGTTGGTTGGGGAATGGATTTTTAAAGTCTATCTACTGCAGGAGGGTCATTAAGGCTCCACGTAACTCTATCGCCACCAGACAAGAATAATTTAATCCCTAAATGAGGGATTAAAGTCAACTTTGAGCATATATACGCTGAAAGAAATAGTGAGTATATCCCTCGCTACTGTGTAAACAATGACTTACCTTGTATCTCTAACTTTCATCTATAAGAAATTATATTTATGTAAATTTTTATTAGTTTCCACGTATTCTTTTATAAAAAAAAAATTATTTATATTTTCTGGGTTGCCTCTCACACAGGTTGTCTTTACAATAACCCGTTGGGAAGAGTATTTCTTGCTCAGGTTGAAGCTGGTGTGTGTGTGTGTGTGTGTGTGTGTGCGTGTGTGTGTGTGTGTACTCACCTAATTGTACTCACCTAATTGTGGTTGCAGGGGTCGAGTCTCAGCTCCTGGCCCCGCCTCTTCGCTGTCTGCTACTGGGTCTCTGCTCCCCCTGCTCCATGAGCTTTATCATACCTTGTCTTAAAACTATGTATGGTTCCTGCCTCCACTATATCTTTCTCTAGTCCATTCCACTTCCTGACTACTCTGTGGCTGAAGAAGTGTTTCCTGACATCCCTTTGACTCATCTGAGTCTTCAGCTTCCAGTTGTATCCCCTTGTATCTGTGTTCCCTCTCTGAAACAACCTGTCACTATCTACCTTGTCAATTCCCCGCAGTATTTTGTATGTCGTTATCATGTCTCCTCTGACCCTTCTTTCCTCCAGTGTTGTTAGTCCTATTTCCCTCAACCTTTCTTCATAAGACAGACCCCTGAGTTGTGGAACTAACCTTGTCGCAAACCTTTGCACTTTCTCTAGTTTCCTTACGTGCTTGACCAGGTGTGGGTTCCAGACTGGTGCTGCATATTCTAGTATGGGCCTGACGTACACGGTATACAGTGTCTTGAACGATTCCTTGTTAAGGTAACGGAACGCTAATCTAAGGTTTGCCAGACGCCCATATGTTGCCGCAGTTATCTGGTTGATGTGTGCCTCCGGAGACGTGCTTGGCGTTATACTCACTCCAAGGTCTTTCTCCTTTGCCGAGGTTTGTAGCCTTTGTCCGCCTAGCTTGTACTCTGTCAGCGGTCTTCTTTGCCCTTCTCCGATCCTCATGACTTTGCATTTGGAGGGATTGAATTCGAGAAGCCAACTGTGTGTGTGTGTGTGTGTGTGTGTGTGTGTGTGTGTGTGTGTTTGGTGTGTGTGTGTGTATGTGTGTGTGTGTGTACACTTGCAGCACGTGCGTCTGAAGTTCCTGCGGTGTTGTTGACGTGTGCCATTACCGCCGCGTCCCATACAACAGCCGCAGGCACCATCACGGCCTCTAACAAGCATCGTAAACAAACTCTCTCTTTAGCATCTACCTTCCCTTCCATACTCTAACATCAACAATCAAATTTTTCTTTAGTGCCCTGTCCGTGAGGCACCAAGGTTAGGCTACTTCCTTACTCTCCCTTCAAGGGAGCCAGGCTCTCCCTTCAAGGGAGCCAGGCTCTCCCTTCAAGGGAGCCAGGCTCTCCCTTCAAGGGAGCCAGGCTCTCCCTTCAAGGGAGCCAGGCTCTCCCTTCAAGGGAGCCAGGCTCTCCCTTCAAGGGAGGTAGGTGCTTTCATGCCGGTGAAAAGGTCTTGATAGAAATAAATGAATACGATTAATGACTGTTGAAGATAACTGACGCAAATAATTCTGCAGGCGCTGCATGACGAACAGGTTCAGAGTGGAGCTCACTGCTGTTACAGTCACGTGTAGGGAACGCTAAACCCGTAGGGGGTCGTACGGTGCCCAGGGAAAAAATGGGAAATAATAATATTCGATGCAGCAAGCAAGAAAAGGGAAGTACACAACAAGCCCAGATCCTGCATCAAGAAACCATGTATATATATATATATATATATATATATATATATATATATATATATATATATAAGTAGGACAAGCTTAATAAAGTGGACGGTTATCGCTAGCAAATAATAATAATATAAAAATATTAATAATTTTGTTAATTAAAACCTTTATTCGCCATGACTTCAAACATTATTATTACTGCAGTCAGCCTCGTCAAGACACTGTGACTTTATCTGTGACATTTATATATAGACATACACAGCAACAAGGGGTCACAACTGGAAGTTGAAGACTCAGATGAGTCACAGGGATGTTAGAAAGTATTTCTTCAATAATAGAGTTGTCAGGAAGTGGAACAATCTGGAGAGTGATGTAGTGGAGGCAGGATCCTTACACAGCTTTACGAAGATATACGATAAAGCTCTTGGAGCAGGGAGAGAGTGGACCTAGTAACGACCAGCGAAGAGGCGGGGCCAGGAGCTATAAATCGACCCCTGCAACCACAAATAGGTAAGTACAAATTGGTCATTACACACACACACACACACACACACACACACACACACACACACACACACACACACACGCACACACACGCACACACACACACACGCACACACACACACACACACACACACAGATGGGACACAGAAACAAGGGGTCACAATTGGAAGTTGAAGACTCCTATGAGTCAAAGGGATGTTAGGAAGTATTTCTTCAGTCATAGAGTTGTCAGGAAGTGGAATAGCTTGGAAAGCGACATAGTGGAGGCAGGAACCATACATAGTTTTAAGACTAGGTTTGATAAAGCTCATGGAGCAGGGAGAGAGAGGACCTAGTAGCAATCAGTGAAGAGGCGGGGCCAGGAGCTATGACTCGACCCCTGCAACCACAAATAGGTGAGTACAAATAGGTGAGTACACACACACACACAAACAAACAAACAAACAAACCAACATCTTCAGTAAACAATAGCGACAGGCGGGCGCCTCCCCCAACAAATTATCACCCAGCGCTACACCTCTCTTCTTACATAACAATTCACTGAACAAACGACTGCAAAAATATAACTATATTAATTCCCCTGCGGTTCTTTTATTGCAACTTCCAGTCTTACTATTTCTGAATTAGAAAGAGATTTTACTGCCCTCTCTTGAACGTTTCTTTTGATGTCTTTAAAACCTCTTTGTCAGAAGAAGTTTGTAAATAAAGAGTAAATGTTTATTAATCCGGTCTTAGTGTGCGTTTCTGGAAATTAAATGTTTAGTTGAAATATTGAGTTTTAATTGGAAATGTCTAGCGTGTGGTGCAGATTTTAGTTCCTGCTTTAAAAACACATCTTTCAAACCCGTATTACTGCTTTTGGATTCATTTTACAGATTTTAAACCCTTGTCACAGCTTCTGAAATTATATTACAGCATCTGAAAACATATTACAGCTTCTGGGCCCATACCACTGCTTCTAAACCTTTATCCCAGCTTCCGAATCCGTATTACAGCTTTTAACCCCATATAACAAGTTCTGAACCAATACTACTGCTTCGGAACCCTTATTACAGCATCTGAAACTATATTGCTGCTTCTGAACCCATTTTACTGGCTCTAAACGCTTATCACAGTTTCTGAACCTCATATTACAGTTTTTGAGCCCATATCAAAACTACTGGGGAGGGCGACTCACACCTTCTGTGGCCATAAAACAGCTCCTGGAGGTACGAGACAGCGCCTGGGAACACAGCACGTAGCTGCAGGGGTCGCCTCACAGCTGCTGGACACATGGTACGAAGACTTTCACTCAGGATCTTCCCTTGAAGTGCGGCCTCTAGTCATCCGGAGTGTAAACACCGCACCGTCGGCGCGACGGTCCGTCGTTTACTCCCTCTTCTGTTATCAGCGTCTTCTCTGTGGGGTCTGAGTGCCTATGTCTGGTATTTACAGCTGTCTCTGAATGTGCCAGAGGATCAGCTGGAGCCTAGGAATGCTAATGAAGTTCCAGGAATGTCCGCAATGGTAGTGTAGAGGTCCTGGCAACGTCTGGAACTTCCTGGAGTGGATAATGCGATTCATTGTTAGTAGGAATGTCGTCAGTTTGTTAGGGAAACGAAGACAAGTGTAATTAATGAGATATTGCAGCTTCGTTTCGCCCATCTGATGGTTTTTGCCAAGTTTCAAGATTACTATTAATACTACTGGCTCATTCACAATTCCTACTTCTATTTCTGTTGCTACTACTACTACTACTACCACCAACACTACTAATATTACTGCTACTTTACTGTTACTATGACTATTACTACTATCACCCTCCATTTACTCCTTATAAAAGGAGTAAATGTATTGTGTTACGTGTATTGGCTTGACAAAACTCCATTTACCTAACACACTGCTTAATGTCTTCAGTATCTTGAGAAGCCTGTGAATAACTGAAGGCTAGGAGGAATATATTTCATGGTTCTTGGTTCTTCAGCTTCAAGATCCAGAAAGACTCTATCCTGGCTTTCTCTGGACTCTGTCTTTGCGTTCCCTGGGCTCTGTCTTTGCGTTCCCTGGGCTCTGTCCTGGCGTTCCCTGGGCTCTGTCCTGGCGTTCCCTGGGCTCTGTCCTGGCGTTCCCTGGGCTCTGTCCTGGCGTTCCCTGGGCTCTGTCCTGGCGTTCCCTGGGCTCTGTCCTGGCGTTCCCTGGGCTCTGTCCTGGCGTTCCCTGGGCTCTGTCCTGGCGTTCCCTGGGCTCTGTCCTGGCGTTCCCTGGGCTCTGTCCTGGCGTTCCCTGGGCTCTGTCCTGGCGTTCCCTGGGCTCTGTCCTGGCGTTCCCTGGGCTCTGTCCTGGCATTCCCTGGGCTCTGTCCTGGCGTTCTCTGGGTTCTGTCCTGGAGCTCCCTGGGTTCTATCTTGGCGCTTTCAAAACTCTATACTTTTGGTTGGTTGGTTGGGTAATGGGGTTTAAAGCCTATTGACTCCAGAGGGTCACTATAGGCTGCACATCAGTTTTACACTACCAAACTTGAATACATTACTCCCTAAACTAGGAATTAAAATAAATTCTCAGTGTATAAAGGCTGAGGGGAAAACACACCTTAAGGTGTGTTTTTCCCTCCCCGTGTCTGGAAAGAGACATGAAGCAGGCGAACCGTGTTCCAGTTTGCCTGCTTCATGGGAAAGCTTCATAATGTTATTTGTGAAGCTTTAACGATGTTATTTGTGAAGCTTAAACGATGTTGTAGATGAATGGTTCAGAGAACCGACAAGTTATAAATTAGACACATATGCAACACTTGGGTATCTTTATTGAGGAAACGTTTCGCCACACAGTGGCTTCATCAGTCCAATACAAAGTAGAAAGGTGTAAGGAGAGGAGGAGTTTGAGGTAATCAGTCCCTCGGCCTGGAGTCGATGTTGTCAGTCCATCAATCTTGTCAGACAGGATGTTGCATAAGTTCTAGTATGTTACTAGGGAAGGACTGTGGGAATAACACATATTCACACTGTCAACATTTTGAGGAACTCGTTTCGCTAATGTTTTCTTTTTTCAATTTCTAATTAGGAATTGAAGGGCTATCAGTGGCGAGACGTCTCCGTCAATGCACGTCTTGGGTGCACACACGCCTGTCTCGTTTCTCTAGTGAGATTATTATAAATTAAAAAATTTCGTGTCGTTACCAGTGTTCTTTACAGTTTATTTATGGTAAATAATAAACTGAGTTATCTCACGAAATCTAAGTTTTCACATTCCGAAAGAAATGAGTAAAATATTGAAGTATTTTTTGAAAGAAGAGATTTCAAAGAAGGATTTTCAAAGGATTTTCAAAGAAGCGTTTTCAAAGATTTTCAAAGAAGGATTTAAAAAAATGTTTTCAAGGAAGGGGTTTCAAAGATTTTTAAAGACGTGTTTTCAAAGAATTATTTTCAAAGAAATTTTTTCAAATGTTTTCAAAGAAGGATTTTCAAAGAAGAATCTTCAAATAAGTATTTTCAAATAAAAGAGAAGTTTAAAGAAGGATTTTCAAGGAAGAATCTTCAAAGAAGGATTTTCAAAGAAGAAGCTTCAAAGAAGGATCCTCAAACAAGGATTTTCAAAGAAGGATTTTCAAACAAGGATTTTCAAAGAAGAATCTTCAAATAAGTATTTTCAAATAAAAGAAAAGTTCAAAGAAGGATTCTCAAAGAAGAAGCTTCAAAGAAGGATTTTCAAGGAAGAAGCTTCAAAGAAGGATTCTCAAGCAAGGATTTCAAAGAAGGATTTTCAAAGAAGGATTCTCAA
Source organism: Cherax destructor (assembly GCA_009830355.1). Classification (NCBI taxonomy): domain Eukaryota; kingdom Metazoa; phylum Arthropoda; class Malacostraca; order Decapoda; family Parastacidae; genus Cherax; species Cherax destructor. Next base: position 60,302 of record WNWK01000564.1, on the reverse strand, counting down.
ACAAGTATTTTCAAAGAAGGGTTTTCAAAGAAGGATTTTCAAAGAAGAAGCTTCAAAGAAGGATTTTCAAAGAAGAATTTCCAGTTTCGCTTCTCTAATAAGAGTAATGTTGGTACATTTACACATTGATGCCCTCCCTTGTGGTCTCACGTCGGGGGGGGGGGTTGTCTGAGTGGCCAGTACCTCACCATACATGGCCAGTACCTCACCATACATGGCCAGTACCTCACCATACATGGCCAGTACCTCACCATACATGGCCAGTACCTCACCATACATGGCCAGTACCTCACCATACATCTCCAGTACCTCACCATACATGGCCAGTACCTCACCATACATGGCCAGTACCTCACAACACATCTCCAGTACCTCACGATACAGGGAAAGTACTTCGCTATACACATGGGCAATACTTCACAAAAACCGACTCTGATCACCCCCTTACATAGCATAATTTTCTTGCTCTGACTTCAGCACCACAGCAACCTCAACTCTCTCTCTCTCTATTTATATATATATATATATATATATATATATATATATATATATATATATATATATATACTTATAATTATCAAAAGTTATTGTAATTTCGATACTTGTGTGGTGTGGACAAGTGAGGGAGAATCAACACAGCTTCAGCTAAGCTACATTCACTTTAAACTTTTACTCAGACAATGTCCTTCTTGCCTGCCTAACCTGCAGTTTGTGTCTTCCGGTATATACATGCAGGGGGACGAGTCGCATATCAAGATTAGAACCTCTGTATTTGGAGACACTACCATGTCCATGAACCACCTTTCTCTTCTCACAATCTAGAATTTATCTAAGCATTTAATTCAGCGTGCCTATAAATTTTGTTTCCATCATGGAAGCTTTATATATATATATATATATATTGTAATGTTTATATTTATCTAACTAATGTCATAATGCACTACCTATGGTTTCTGAATGTAATAATATTAATAATAATAATAATAATAATAATAATAATAATATTATTATTATTATTATTATTATTATTATTATTATTATTATTATTATTATTATTATTATTATTATTATTATTATTACAGTCAAAGGCATGACAATCATCAACAACAACAACAACGTGTCATTAATAAAAGACTGACATGGTCACTGTGTATGACTGACAGGAGCCTCGACAGGTAAGCACCAGGAAACAGGTACCTCGACAGGTCACAACCGAGTAACAGGTTCCATGTCCGATAATGCCCCCAGCAAGAGGTGTGTCAGCAGGTCGCACCCAGGTACAGGTCACCCCAGGTCACTAACCTCCCAAGAAAAAACATCAGAGGCAGAAAGAAATTCTGATCTCCTGTTTAGGGTTGGACTTCAAATCCTTACGAAAGGTTTAACACTTGGGAAAATTTCTTGTGTTTTTATGAGATTTTAAACTGAGAGAGAGAGAGAGAGAGAGAGAGAGAGAGAGAGAGAGAGAGAGAGAGAGAGAGAGAGAGAGAGAGAGAGAGAGAAGAGAGAGAAGAGAGAGAGGGTAAGGGAGAGAGAGAGAGGAAAGAAGAATGGAAAGAGATAGGAAAAAAGAATTAGAGAGGGAGGGTAAGGGAGAGAGAGAGAGAGTAGGAGAGAAAAATGAGAGTGGAGAATGATAGGGAGAAAGAATTAGAGGGGTAGGGTAGGGAGGATATGGAGAAGGAAAGAGTAAAGGGAGAAAGAGAGAAGGAAACGTAGAAGGAGATGTAGGAGGAGAGAAAGAGAGAGAGGGAAGGGAAGAGGAAGGGAGAAATAGAGAAAGCAGAAAAAGGCAAAGAGGAGGGAGAGGAAATCATGACTCAAAATCGAAGAAGTGCCAAAGCAGTAAAGGGCCAATCTTGACTCCTCTAAAGAGATGGTGCCAAAGCAGTCTTCAAGGCCTACAGATCCGATGGGTGCCGTAACAAGCTCCAGGCCTCTATCAACGGATGGGGCTCTGTAACGGTTCCGGCACGTCTTGCAAGATGATGGGTAAGCGGATGGGTAAGTGATGGGTTGGGGGATGGGTTGAGGGATGGGTTGGGGATGGGTTGAGGGATGGGTTGAGGGATGGGTTGGGGATGGGTTGGGGGATGGGTTGAGGGATGGGTTGAGGGATGGGTTGGGGATGGGTTGGGGATAGGTTTTGGGATAGGTTAGGGATGGGTTGGGGATAGGTTAGGGATGGGTAACAGGATGGATTAGGGTACGGGATGGGTAACAGGGTGGGTTAGGGTATGGGATGGGTGATAGGTAGGATTTATCTGTAGAGCTGGTCTATAAGAGTTATCTGTAGGATTAGTCTACAGGATTTATCTTTAGTATTTATCTGTAGGATTCTTCTATAGGATTTATGTCAAAATATAAGCGTCGTAGATACAAATATCGTAACATTTTTAAGTCTTCACATACTTCAAGATCCCTCTTGCAATTTTCTGAGTATAGCGTGAATTTTTTCATAACAGGGTGTCACAAAGTTAGGTTAAGGACTCCTAACTTTATTTACAAGCTAAGAGCTGTTACCTTACATCGCCTCATCTGGAAGCCTCTCTCTCTCTCTCTCTCTCTCTCTCTCTCTCTCTCTCTCTCTCTCTCTTCCCTCCTTTCCCTTCCCTTCCCCCCTTCCCCTCCCTCTCCCCAAGCGGTCAGCACAGGTATCATCTGTCTTGATTAGCGACAGGTAAAGCCGGTTGACCGGCCGAGAACTTTGGTCCGCTACCATAGCGGCAGTTGGATGCATTAAACGAAAATACTCTCATTCCCTCAAACGGAAAGTAATTATAACACACACGGATAAACTTACGGCATTCCCTCGTTGCCACCGTCGCATTTCTAGCAAATAAATCCCTCTGAGATGGGAAGAAAAGTGTGTGCATATGGCGTAAGTCCCATCCGACACAGTTGTTGATATTTATGTGCGACTTAGAGAAAGCCTTTTTTGCGTGAGTAGTGTAGACCCCCCAGCAGGTGTTGGCTTGCCCAGTGATAGAGAGAGAGAAAGAGAAGGGCCGGGACGAGGCATTTCAAAGGTTGATATATTGACCTGCGCTGTAATAACTATCATAAATTGATTGTGGTAAGCGCCTGGATGTGAACAGGAATACTGGGATTTTTATGTGATAGCTTGTGTATCTGTATAATATACCAGGATATCTGTCAACTATTTAGGTACTGAAGAAGCCGCTAGTGAGAGAATTGTACTACATCTTAATTCACACCTATTTAGGACTTAACGCTTTCCCTAGGAGCGGAGATTCGGACAAGGGACCGCAAGATTACTGACTCCTCACGGTACTCACCTAGCTGCCACAAACAATAATAATAATATCTTTATTTACTACAAGTACATGTACAAGGTATACAAGCCTAGCTGACATCAATCATATATAGAAAGCCCCTTGTTATGCAGAGAATTTCAGTTTTGTCCCAGGATGCGACCCACACCAGTCGACTAACACCCAGGTACCCATTTTATTGACGGATGAACATGGACAACCGGTGTAAGGAAACACGTCCGATGTTTCCACCCCTTCGCCGGGAATCAAACCCGGACCCTCACCGTGTGAAGCAAGAGCTTTTGCCACCAGGCCACGGGTCACCGTGAAATGGCTACCATGTAACTTAATCAACCTTAATCTACTCATACAGTAGATGCTGAGTTGACAGAGTGCGGAAAGCTGATGATCAATATCTCACTTGCGCAATCCTTACGGCCCATCACACAAACTATTGATGTCACTCTGATTTTTACCTTTCCTCGTTGATGCGACGTCACTGAGGGCAACGGTACATTCTCTCTGTGATGCCACTGGTCTGTTGAGTCGCACTGTTTGCGAGTGACATCAATAGTTTGTGTGATGGGCCTTAATTACCCTCCAGGCGCAGGTTGTCTGCGACATCCTGGCTCTTTCAGTGTTGCACTGCCTACCGCATCAGCAGTGTAATACCATGTGTAACTCTTTCTATTCGTCTATATATGGTTGCAGAGGTCGATTTTTGGCTCCTGGCCCCTCCCCTTTCTCTCTCAGGTGGCCGCTTCTGGGTTCAAACTCCCGCCTGCGTGAACCCTGTCATACCTATTCTTAAAATTGTTTATGGATCCTGTCTCTACCGCTTCCCTATCTACGTCATTCCACTTGCTCACCGCTCTAAGGCGCGTGCGTATGCGTATGCCTGTCTATGGAGCTTCCGTCCTATGCTTAACACGCTCCAAAAATACAAGTTCCTGCAAGCCATCAGGCGTACATCTAGCCAGTGCCATCACCCAGCGGTGAGCTGACCTGTCTAGAATTGGTCTGGGTAGCAAAGGTGCTGAGGCATTTTGAGATTTCAGAGTGAAAGTAGATTGGCCAGAGCAGTTGCCTCGTTAGTGGAGTGCACGCACCCAGATAGACCCTCTCACTCTTTCAGATGGAGTACACATGTACTTTCAGTACATGTGTACTTCAGTGGGCCTGCAATACAGTAAACAAGGAGATCAAAGATCAGTATACATTAATAATAGCTTTCACTGAATATAAATGTCGTGCTCAATATGTAAAACTTGCTATTTTGGCTTAAATAGCAACGCACTTCTTGCCATATAAGACAAGCGAAAATTTGTGTATGTAATAATTTCCCAAAAATCATTCTGAACCTAACGAAAAAAAAATTTAATTGTGTTTGTTTATTATTAAATTATTGTAAACTTATCTGAAATATATTTAGTTGGATTAGGCTAAATTAAATTGTGCTTTTTATAATAAGGTTAGGTAAGTTTTCTAAGGTTCTTTTGGTAGAAAATTATTGTTTTTTACATTAACATAAATGAAAAAAATGTATCTTTAATCGTATAAGAGAAATTTTTAGAAAGGACTTAATTTTAAATGAGTTCTTGCTAATTGACCAGTTTTACCTATTCGGCACGACAATTACACCTCTGGCCGTTTTCCTGGTGATACGCCGGCGGAGGAGACAGGTGGTAGCAGGTCGAGGCTGATTCAGAGCGAAACTACTTGTCTTGTTATCGAATTAGCAAAGTTTGCTGTAGAATACACCAGGTAACAGCGTATCCTTGCCAAGGAGAATGACAGAGAGGAGAGGAGGCAGCATCCTTGTCCCATTGTTGTGTTGTACTTTACAGTAATCGGTAACAAAAGTCCCACATTTTTGAGTCTCTTCCGAGACTCAACCCCAAGCGTTGAAGCTGCCGGTCGAGCAGTGGACGGCACTTATTCACAAAGCCGAGCATGGGCAAGCACAATACTGTACAACTGTCTTGCCAGACAGTTGTACAGTAGACTCCAGTGTTGTTAAATCGACAACGTACAGCCGTGAGTTTAAACTGAATACGCCTCAGCCTGGGCAGTCGGGTAAGGATTTTGTCCGAGAGGAATCTAAGGTATTAACTAAAATAGTAGAAATCAGGGGAAGTCACTAATTTTAGTGATCTCGTGTAGTTGTTGTTGTTACTAGAGAAGTTTTAGTTGTTGTTAGTCCAGATGGTCGTGCTGTTCTTGAGGATCGTGTGCTTGTATCTGTCGTTGATATATTTAGACTGGCAGACACAGTGGCAGTGAAGAGAGTGTGTGTGTGTGTGTGTGTGTGTGTATGTGTGTGTGTGTGTGTGTGTGCGAACCTGATGTAGATTATTTGTGCGTTGTATGGTATGTTGAGTTGTTTGTGTGGTGGTGTGTGTATAATGTGCTTGTTATGTGTGGTTGTATGTGTAATGTTGTGTATCGTGTGTTTGTGTGTGTGTATAGTCTTGCGTGAGTGACACTCGCGACTTGTGTGAGTGACACTCGCGTCTTGTGTGAGTGACACTCGCGTCTTGCGTGAGTGACACTCGCGTCTTGTATGAGTGACACTCGCGTCTTGTGTGAGTGACACTCGCGTCTTGTATGAGTGACACTCGCGTCTTGTGTGAGTGACACTCGCGTCTTGCGTGAGTGACACTCGCGTCTTGTGTGAGTGACACTCGCGTCTTGTGTGAGTGACACTCGCGTCTTGTATGAGTGACACTCGCGTCTTGTGTGAGTGACACTCGCGTCTTGCGTGAGTGACACTCGCGTCTTGTGTGAGTGACACTCGCGTCTTGTGTGACACTCGCGTCTTGTATGAGTGACACTCGCGTCTTGTGTGAGTGACACTCGCGTCTTGCGTGAGTGACACTCGCGTCTTGTGTGAGTGACACTCGCGTCTTGTGTGAGTGACACTCGCGTCTTGCGTGAGTGACACTCGCGACCTTCATCAAGACTAAAGATCTTCCTCTGAGTTTTCCAAAACATACCTGTGCGAGGACACCAACCATCACTCTCCTCCCTCGCTCAGTTCTTCTTTCTCTTCTGACCCATTTCCATTCCCCATCCCTGACCAACTCCATCACCCTTTTCCTCCCTCATTCCCCATTCATATACCTACTCCCCCACCCCAGTCCCTCAACCATTTACATCCTAATTCCCCTCACCTATTTACACTATAATCCCCTCACCCATTTCCCTTTACTCTTGCTTCTTCTTGTTCCTCTTTCCTTTACCTTTCTGCAGGCAACAAGAGGCGTCGTCTTTAAAACCTTATTAACAGAGATGGTTATTGGTTTTTATTGTGGGGGTCATTCGCGGTTTTAACTGACGTCGTTATTAACGTTATTTTTAGAGGACTTTAATCACGGCATTAACTGAAAAAAATTACTCATTGCATTATTTATTGCATTACTCGTTGCATTATTCAGTCCATTACTCACTGCAACATCCACGCTATTTTATTTGCAAATCGCAGGACGCCCCTTGTTCTATAGTGTTGCTATAGCCAGACAGAACCAATCCCAGGAGGACTTGTTAGCCCCCAGTCGCCAGTCTCACGAGCACCAGTCAGGGAGCACCAGTCAGGGAGCACCAGTCAGGGAGCACCAGTCAGGGAGCACCAGTCAGGGAGCACCAGTCAGGGGGCACCAGTCAGGGAGCACCAGTCAGGGAGCACCAGTCAGAGAGCACCAGTCAGAGAGCACCAGTCAGAGAGCACCAGTCAGGGAGCCGAGACAGTCATTCCTGGTTGCTGGTCTCTCAGGGTTCGAGGTTGTAAACAATGGTGCAATAAAGGAAATGTGTAATGAAAGGTATTTAGAGAGAATTGAAAGGTTGGTCTCTGCAGTGATACAGTCAGGATTACATTGTCGGAAGTAATTTTTTTGAAATGTAATTTTTGGTGTTATGACTCTGGAAGAGTTTGTATTTTTTTTTCATTTTATATATATAATATATATGAGAATTAGGAAAAAAAGAGTAAATTAATGAAAAAATTATAATACAGTAATTCTTTCTCTTTCTCTCTCTCTCTCAATCTTCCTGTCAACATCTAATTCTACAATGGGATGGACCGGTAAGCCAGTGGAAGGCCTCGGTCAGATGGCCAAAAGCTCCAGCTGCGGGCCATTATACGACTCAAACCCGAGTCAGGAAACACTTGTCCTGTTTCCTAACAAACCTTACCTAACATCACCTTCCTGTCCATGTTTTCCCCATCTCCCTCGTCCCTTCTTCCCGTCTTTTTCTCCCCCCTCCACGTCTCCTGTCATCCCAGTTATCACTGATAGAGGTCATCGTTATCGCTATCGTATGTCACTCGTAGTAGTTCTTCAGGCCGGTCCTCTATAATTTCTACACTCATCCCCGCCTTATCGCCGAAGATCATTCCGAAGATTATTTCCATCCTTATCACCAGCGCTATCTTCATTCTGTGATATGTTATCTCTATTAGGGGAATATTCTTTTCTTATGTCGGGTTTCGTGTTTTCCGGGTTCAGGTGATTATGGTGGTAGCGGAGTGTGTGTGTGTGTACTCACCTATTTGTGGTTGCAGGGATCGAGTCATAGCTCCTGGCCCCGCCTCTTCACTGGTTGCTAACTAGGTCCTCTCTCTCCCTGCTCCATGAGCTTTATCAAACCTCGTCTTAAAACTATGTATGGTTCCTGCCTCCACTCCGTCGCCTTCTAGGCTATTCCACTTCCTGACAACTCTATGACTGAAGAAATACTTCCTAACATCCCTTTGACTCATAGGAGTCTTCAACTTCCAATTGTGACCCCTTGTTTCTGTGTCCCCTCTCTGGAACATTCTGTCTCTGTCCACCTTATCTATTCCACGCAGTATTTTGTATGTCGTTATCATGTCTCCCGTGACCCTCCTGTCCTCCAGTGTGTGTGTGTGTGTTAGTGTGTATGTTTGGGTTTCTGTGTGTGTGCTCAAATACTCTTACTGCTTACAAATAAACATTACCTTTATTTCATTATAACCAGATTACCACTCATTCCCCAGGAATTGCATGACCCCTCACGGTTCTGGCGCTTCCCCGTGATTAAAGTGCATTTTCTGTGTATAAACACAGACATATCCGCACCTGTCAGTGTGTGTGTTTGTGTACCTCAACACGGAGTGTGTCTGTTCTGCCTTTCCTGGCTAGCTTGTGTCATATGTGGTGAGGATGTAGTGTGAGGGAGGTACATGATGAGGGTCTGCAACATGCTCCATCAATGTGTTATCTGTTGTATCACCATGCAAGGAATGCATGTCTGTGATACTCGTAAGAAGCTTTAGTCTTTCTCTCTCCCTCTCTTTTGTGTGTGTGTACTCACCTAGTTGTGGTTGAAGGGGTCGATTCATAGCTCCTGCCCCCGCCTCTTCACTGGCCGCTACTGAGTCTCTCTCCCTTCGCCATGAGCCTTATCATACCTCTTCTTAAAGCTATGAATGGATCCTGCCTCCACTACATCACTTCCCAGACTATTCCACTTCCTGACCACTCTGTGACTGAAGAAATACTTCCTAACATCCCTGTGGTTCATCTGAGTCTTCAACTTCCAAATGTGTCCCCTTGTTGCTGTGTCCCATCTCTGGAACATTCTGTCTCTGTCCACCTTGTTAATTCCTCTCAGTATTTCATATGTCGTTATCATATCCCCCTTATCTCTCCTGTCCTTCAGTGTCGTCAGGTCGATTTCCCTTAACCTCTCCTCGTAGGACATGCCCCTTAGCTCCGGGACTAGTCTTGTTCCAAACCGTTGCTCTTTCTCTAATTTCCTTACATGCTTGGCTAGGTTTGGTTTCCAAACTTGTGCTGCATACTCCAATATAGGTCTGACATACACGGTGTACAGGGTCCTGAACGATTCCTTATTGAGATGTCGGAATGATATTCATAGGTTTGCTAGGCGCCCATATGCTGCAGCAGTTATTTGGTTGATGTGCGCCTCAGGAGATGTGCCCGGTGTTACACTCACCCCAAGATCCTTTTCTTTGAGTGAGGTTTGTAGTCTCTGGCCCCCTAGACTGTACTCTGTCTGCGGTCTTCTTTGCCCTTCCCCAATCATCATAAGTTTGCACTTAGTGGGGTTGAACTCCAGGAGCCAGTTTCTGGACCAGGCCTGCAGCTAGTCCAGAGCCCTTTGTAGTTCTGCCTGGTCCTCGTTTGATTAAATTCTTCTCAGCAACTTCACATCATCTGCAAACAGGGACACTTCTGAGTCTATTCCCTTCGTCATGTTCACATACACCAGGAACAGCACCGGTCCTAGGACTGACCCCTGTGGAACCCCGCTTGGCACAGGCACCCACTTTGACACCTCGCCAAGTACCATGACTCGCTGAGGCATGGCGTGTACTCACCTAATTGTGGTTGCAGGGGTCGATACTCAGTTCCTGGCCCCGCCTCTTCACTGATCGCTACTGGGTCCTATCTCTCCCTGCTCCATGAGCTTTATCATACCTCGTCTTAAAGCTATGTATGGTTCCTGCCTCCATTACATCACTTGCTAGACTATTACACTTCCTGACTACTCTATGACTGAAGAAATACTTCCTAACATCCCTTTGACTCATCTGAGTCTTCAACTTCCAATTGTGACCCCTTGTTTCTGTGTACTCACCTAATTGTGGTTGCAGGGGTCGATACTCAGCTCCTGGCCCCGCCTCTTCACTGATCGCTACTGAGTGTGTGTGTGCGTGTGTACATGTGTGTGCATGTGTACATGTGTGTGCGTGTGTACATTTGTGTGTGTGTACATGTGTGTGTGCGTGTGTACATGTGTGTACGTGTGTGCGTGTGTACGTATGGTGTGTGTGTGATGTTTTTTTTAGTTTATCAATATTTGTGCATCGTGATGACTCTCACACTTGCAGTAGGTCGACACGACGCATCACAAGTTCGACCTGACAAGTCAGGTCGAAGGTGACATCACCTGTCAACAGAACCGACAACTTTCACATCTTTAAGTAATATTAACACAATCGTCTGGAAAGACGTCTAGGTAAAGAGTGATGGTGAATGTGCTCTCCTTATTTTGGGCTGCCCTCTTATGAAGCGACGTTTCGCTCAGTGTAGAGCTTTAATGGGAGTGTACTGGAGCTCGATTGGTAGCGAAACCTAGCAAACCTATGAATAGCATTCCGTCGTCTCAATAGGGAATCGTTCAGGACCCTGTACACCGTGTATGTCAGGCTGTATTGGAGTATGCAGCACCAGTTTGGAACCCACACCTAGCCTAATGAACATAGATTCATTAGGTGTGTTATGGTACACCATAGTCAGGTATTTTCGGTATATTTGCTGATAGATTTCGGTCTGAAATATTCGTAGTTGGGACATATTATAGTGAGCCTACAGGAATAGGGTTGTTAGACTTGTTATTACACGTCTTGTATGGGCCAGTAGTCCTTCTGCAGTGTTCCTTCATTCCTGTGTTCTTATCATAGTAGATCTAATGAGCCTATTGCTGTAACCGCATTACAAGGCTCATAGGTAAAGATGTCCCGTAGACCTATGTGGTAGCGCACCCAGATCACACACTGAGGTCCGTGGTTCGATCCCCGGTACGGGTGGACACATTAGCACGTGTTTCCCTAAGAAACCTGCCGTCCATGTTCACTTAGCAGCAAAATAGACACCGGGGTGTTAGTCGACTGGTGTGGGTCGCATCCTGGGGACAAAAATTGACCTAATTTACCCGAATTGCTTTGCGTAAGAAGAGGTTTTCTGCGTAGTAGTATGTCATTGATGTCAGCTATGGTATGTAGACATTGTAGGATCTAGAAATAAGTATTATTATTATTATTATTATTGTTATTATGTGAATGGTTTAGAAAAGTGACAAGTTGAAGAATTAGACACTTTTCTAACCTTTGGTAATTTTTATTGTTGAAACCTCTATGTAGAGCGAAACGTCGTCATAGCATATTTTATCTGTCTTTTCAGCCCCACAAAAAATGATATAAATATGAAAATATTCTGACCTGGTTTTCACAAGTCCGATGTGTGCAGCAGTATATCAACCAGTAATGTATATATATATATATATATATATATATATATATATATATATATGTGTGTGTGCAGCAGTGATAGTAAAATAATGGTGACTGTGATATGTTGATGGTAGTGACTAGGTACTTAATGTATGTCGGTAGGAGGGAAAGGTAAGAGAGAAGAGGGTGGAGAAAGGCATAGAGATAAGCGCGACCTCTGTCACTTCTTTATTCATCCTCTCTCTCTCTCTCTCTCTCTCTCTCTCTCTCTCTCTCTCTCTCTCTCTCTCTCTCTCTCTCTCTCTCTCTCTCTCTCTCTCTCTCTCTCTTTCATACGTTAACTATCGACAAAGTCCTCATATTCTCTGTCCAGCGCATAATTCCCCACTTCTAGCGACGTATTGAGATGTACACTTGCACGTCTCTCGTGTACACTTGCACGTCTCTCGTGTACACTTGCACGTCTCTCGTGTACACTTGCACGTCTCTCGTGTACACTTGCACGTCTCTCGTGTACACTTGCACGTCTCTCGTGTACACTTGCACGTCTCTCGTGTACACTTGCACGTCTCTCGTGTACACTTGCACGTCTCTCGTGTACACTTGCACGTCTCTCTTGTACACTTGCACGTCTCTCTTGTACTGCACGTCTCTCGTGTACACTTGCACGTCTCTCGTGTACACTTGCACGTCTCTCTTGTACACTTGCACGTCTCTCTTGTACACTTGCACGTCTCTCGTGTACACTTGCACGTCTCTCGTGTACACTTGCACGTCTCTCGTGTACACTTGCCCGTCTCTCGTGTACACTTGCACGTCTCTCGTGTACACTTAAGTGGTAATAAAGCGATAAATCAAGTGTGCAGGTGACCGGCCGTGACCTGTAGACAAAAAAAATTGTGGGTTTTACGAGTTTAATATCAGGAAATCAGAGGGCGAGTATATGGCCGTGACTGTATACATAGGGAGTCTGTCGTAAATAGTCGCAGACTGACGTATTTCTACGTTGCCAACGTATTTGTGCGACTTGTATCTATGCAGCTGCTGTATTAACACGCGCAGTCAACAGCTGTTATACTCGCTGTGATAACATTACAAGTGTCGGGAGACACTTGTAATGTAAACAGACTCTGGTGTAGGGGTAGCCAGGCTTAGGCTTGTTTGCAAGTACTTCAGTAGCCAGGCTTAGGCTTGGTTGCAAGTACTTCAGTAGCCAGGCTTAGGCTTGGTTGCAAGTACTTCAGTAGCCAGGCTTAGGCTTGGTTACAAGTACTTCAGTAGCCAGGCTTAGGCTTGGTTACAAGTAATTCAGTAGCCAGGCTTAGGCTTGGTTACAAGTACTTCAGTAGCCAGGCTTAGGCTTGGTTATAAGTACTTCAGTAACCAGGCTTAGGCTTGGTTACAAGTACTTCAGTAGCCAGGCTTAGGCTTGGTTACAAGTAATTCAGTAGCCAGGCTTAGGCTTGGTTACAAGTACTTCAGTAGCCAGGCTTAGGCTTGGTTGCAAGTACTTCAGTAGCCAGGCTTAGGCTTCCTTACAAGTACTTCAGTAGCCAGACTTAGGCTTGGTTGCAAGTACTTCAGTAGCCAGACTTAGGCTTGGTTATAAGTACTTCAGTAACCAGGCTTAGGCTTGGTTACAAGTACTTCAGTAGCCAGGCTTAGGCTTGGTTACAAGTACTTCAGTAGCCAGGCTTAGGCTTGGTTACAAGTACTTCAGTAACCAGGCTTAGGCTTGGTTACAAGTACTTCAGTAGCCAGACTTAGGCTTGGTTGCAAGTACTTCAGTAGCCAGGCTTAGGCTTGGTTACAAGTACTTCAGTAGCCAGACTTAGGCTTGGTTATAAGTACTTCAGTAACCAGGCTTAGGCTTGGTTACAAGTACTTCAGTAGCCAGGTTTAGGCTTGGTTACAAGTACTTCAGTAGCCAGACTTAGGCTTGGTTATAAGTACTTCAGTAACCAGGCTTAGGCTTGGTTACAAGTACCTCAGTAGCCAGGCATAGGCTTGGTTACAAATACTTCAGTAGCCAGGCTTAGGCTTGGTTATAAGTACTTCAGTAGCCAGGCTTAGGCTTGGTTACAAGTACTTCAGTAGCCAGGCTTAGGCTTGGTTACAAGTACTTCAGTAACCAGGCTTAGGCTTGGTTACAAGTACTTCAGTAACCAGGCTTAGGCTTGGTTACAAGTACTTCAGTAACCAGGCTTAGGCTTGGTTACAAGTACTTCAGTAACCAGGCTTAGGCTTAGTTACAATACTTCAGTAGCCAGGTTAGGCTTGGTTACAAGTACTTCAGTAGCCAGGCTTAGGCTTGGTTACAAGTACTTCAGTAACCAGGCTTAGGCTTTGTTACAAGTACTTCAGTAGCCAGGCTTAGGCTTGGTTACAAGTACTTCAGTAACCAGGCTTAGGCTTGGTTACAAGTACTTCAGTAACCAGGCTTAGGCTTGGTTACAAGTACTTCAGTAACCAGGCTTAGGCTTGGTTACAAGTACTTCAGTAGCCAGGCTTAGGCTTGGTTACAAGTACTTCAGTAACCAGGCTTAGGCTTGGTTACAAGTACTTCAGTAGCCAGGCTTAGGCTTGGTTACAAGTACTTCAGTAACCAGGCTTAGGCTTATTTACAAATACTTCAGTAGCCAGGCTTAGGCTTTGTTACAAGTACTTCAGTACCCAGGCTTACGCTTGGTTACAAGTACTTTTGGCAGTCTGGCAGACACACAGACGATCAAACTAAATACTACAAAGTATCTGGTCAGCCTGATGGTCACTATCTTCAACAATTCACTATTCATTTACTGATGAATATAAAGATAGTATAATAACCTATGTGATATGTCAAGATAATAATGAAAATAATGTAACAGACACAGTAAACAAATATCATTAATTTACTTGCAACAGATAAGACAATTGTAAATATAAATCCTTGTTACTAGACCTTAACTGTATCCATAGGATACACCATCCACAGGATGGATATAGGATGCACAATAAACTAGCCACCACCATTCATAGGATGGATAAGGGGTGAATAATAACTGCTTAGTTATGGCGTACGTATATACCATATCTAGACAGCTTCTATTTTTATACACAATCGACGTATATATACGCCATATCTTCGCAATAGTTGTGATTTATAAGCAACGACTGCATCTAGATGCAGTCTCTATTACCCGAGCTGTATATATATGAACAAATAGCACACGGAGAAGAGTTGTGTCTGCTGTCTGTCAGCAAGACACTACAGGAACGAACACATATAATTCAAAACACAAGCTACAAATTTGTATATCTTAAATCTTCGCACTGTAGTGCGATGTAACTCATTTTTCTTAGGGCTTACAAGCACATTTATTATGACTTACAGGCATTGTAAGATGAAATATGAGGCCCAGTAAAAAAAAAAAGTATAGAGGCGGACACAGTTCAAGGTAGACGCATTAATTCCGGGTTAGAGACGGGTGGCACCTTTGCCCTGGCGTGTTGACAGCTTCTGCTTCTGCCTCCACATGTTGTGTACCTGTTTTCGTGAGAGCCTGTGTAATTACCTGTGTGCAATTACGCTGTGTGTGTGTGTGTGTCAGTACATGTGTTGCATGAACTGTGTGTGATCATATATGTGTGACTACCTTATGTGTAATTACTGGAACAGCCCTATATACTTCGTGTCACCTGCATTTCTGTCCTCGTGTGCTGCATCCAGTGAACTGGTTAAGGAGATGGTACCAGAAGGCTTGAGAGATGCTGCAGGAGGTCATGATCCAAAGTTTATGGAAGCAGCTGTGCAGTGTGACAGCCTTGCAGACTCTTCAAGCAGATCAGCTCCTCCCAAATACCACGAGCAGTCCCTCTGGACCAGACCCATCGTGGAAAAAGAAATCACCCAAATAATCCTCAGCAATGCTGCTTAAAAAGGACAAGTTTCGTCCCATAGCTGTGAAGGCACAACATTCAGGAGATTTCCTTCTGGCCGTCCCTAATTCCTCTCTGGACACTCGCCTCGACCTAGCGGTCCTCATACTCTCCGAACACACGTGCAGGGCGTCAGCTGATCAAATTGGGATCTATAGTGTCGTCTCTGAGGGACAAGGAGGGAGGGAGGGAGAGAGACCGAGGTAAAGTATGGGTGAGAGAGTACATAGGAAAAACAAAAGTCAACCTAGGACTGTCTACTGCAGGTAGACAGGGTAGAGAGGGTGAGACTGATATGGAAAGGGAGAGAAAGAAAAACGGGGATAGGGAGAAAGGAAAAGAGACGAGAGAGAGAGAGATAAGCAATGTAACAGCTGCCGCAGAAAGTAAGAGCGCATTCCTCTACTCCTCTCTCACCCCTCTCCTCTCTCCCTCCCTCCTCTCTCTCCTTCTCCCTTCCTTCCCTCCCTCTCTTCCTTCTCTCTCCATTCTACCCTTCCTCCCTCTCTCCCTTTCCTCTTCTCTCTCTCTCTTCTCTAACATTTACAAGCTAACAGCTGAAAGCTGATCTATGTATATTTACCCAGGATTGGGTGTATTTTTCAAATGTATATTTTCTGAATCAGCGAATGATGGGACAGTGACAATACTGTGTAAAGAATGGACATACAGACTTGGAGTGGACATACAGACTTGGAGTGGACATACAGACTTGGAGTGGACATACAGACTTGGAGTGGACATACAGACTTGGAGTGGACATACAGACTTGGAGTGGACATACAGACTTGGAGTGGACATACAGACTTGGAGTGGACATACAGACTTGGAGTGGACATACAGACTTGGAGTGGACATACAGACTTGGAGTGGACACACAGACTTGGAGTGGACACACAGACTTGGAATATCCATGAATAACTCTGACTATTACGGAAAATTTCCGAATATCTACAAATATTTGTTTAATATATAAGAATATTTATAAATCTCTCTGAGTATCACTATGAATATTTTTCGAATCTCAATAATCTTTTATGATTTATGAATATCTAATATATTTGTAATCGTTTAATATATTTAGAATTTTTTGAGTATTTATAGATGAGTGTATATAAGTGTTGTACAGGAGTGTACATCGTGTGTTTCAAGCAACACAGTACGTGTATCACGTGAGTGGATACGTGAAATAGTGTACAGTGTTGACGTCTGGTGTTACAGAATACAAGAGACAGTATGTTGACGTCTGGTGTTACATAATACAAGAGTGTTGACGCCTGGTGTTACAGAATACAAGAGTGTTGACGCCTGGTGTTACAGAATACAAGAGACAGTGTTGACGCCTGGTGTTACAGAACACAAGAGACTGTGTTGACGCCTGGTGTTACAGAATACAAGAAACAGTATGTTGACGTCTGGTGTTACAGAATACAAGAGTGTTAACGTCTGGTGTTACAGTATAAGTACAACAGTGTTACAGGATTGC
The DNA here is from genome assembly GCA_009830355.1 of Cherax destructor. NCBI lineage: Eukaryota > Metazoa > Arthropoda > Malacostraca > Decapoda > Parastacidae > Cherax > Cherax destructor. The sequence goes on along the minus strand of WNWK01000564.1, from coordinate 43,621 downwards.
TCACAGGATATGACAGATAAGAGTTATGATGTAAATGATTTAGAAAATTGACGAGTAGAAGAACGTGGAAGAGTTTGAGTAGATCAGTCCCTCAGACCGGTGCCAGCATGATCAGTCCCTCAGACCGGTGCCAGCATGATCAGTCCCTCAGACCGGTGCCAGCATGTTCAGTCCCTCAGACCGGTGCCAGCATGATCAGTCCCTCAGACCGGTGCCAGCATGATCAGTCCCTCAGACCGGTGCCAGCATGTTCAGTCCCTCAGACCGGTGCCAGCATGATCAGTCCCTCAGACCGGTGCCAGCATGATCAGTCCCTCAGACCGGTGCCAGCATGATCAGTCCCTCAGACCGGTGCCAGCATGATCAGTCCCTCAGACCGGTGCCAGCATGATCAGTCCCTCAGACCGGTGCCAGCATGATCAGTCCCTCGGACCGGTGCCAGCATGATCAGTCCCTCAGACCGGGGCCAGCATGTTCAGTCCCTCAGACCGGGGTCAGCATGATCAGTCCCTCAGACCGGGACCAGCATGATCAGTCCCTCAGACCGGTGCCAGCATGATCAGTCCCTCAGACCGGTGCCAGCATGTTCAGTCCCTCAGACCGGTGCCAGCATGATCAGTCCCTCAGACCGGTGCCAGCATGATCAGTCCCTCAGACCGGTGCCAGCATGTTCAGTCCCTCAGACCGGTGCCAGCATGATCAGTCCCTCAGACCGGTGCCAGCATGATCAGTCCCTCGGACCGGTGCCAGCATGATCAGTCCCTCAGACCGGTGCCAGCATGATCAGTCCCTCAGACCGGTGCCAGCATGATCAGTCCCTCAGACCGGTGCCAGCATGATCAGTCCCTCAGTCTTAATAAAAGTACCAAGACCTGTGGACTGAACTCCAGGCCGAGGGACTGAACTCCAGGCTAAGGGACTGAACTCCAGGCCGAGGGACTGAACTCCAGGCTGAGGGACTGAACTCCAGGCCGAGGGACTGAACTCCAGGCTGAGGGACTGAACTCCAGGCCGAGGGACTGAACTCCAGGCTGAGGGACTGAACTCCAGGCTGAGGGACTGAACTCCAGGCTGAGGGACTGAACTCCAGGCTGAGGGACTGAACTCCAGGCTGAGGGACTGAACTCCAGGCTGAGGGACTGAACTCCAGGCTGAGGACTGAACTGGCTGAGACTGAACTAGGCAGGACTGAACTCAGGCGGACGAACTCCACAGACTGTCCAGGCTGAACTGAAAGGCTGAGGGACTGAACTCAGTGGGGCAATCGCTGGGGTTTTTTTCAAGGTCGAAACATAGGGGCGAGTCTCGTCTCGCCCACTGTCCCTATTTAACCTTCAGTAAAAAGGTACCTGGGCGTTAGTAGATCGTTGTGGGTCGCATCCTGGGGTAATGGTCAAGTACTACACAACTACTGAATGTGTCTCAAATGACCTAATGAAGCATGATCCGTGCCCAAAGTGCACCCCAGATGTATTCTTCATCGTGAGGGAGAGACTAGAGACAGTGGTGAGAGGTGGTGTCTCAGCTCCCTAGATTACCTCCCACTCCACACCTCCCACTCCACACTTGGGCGCACCACCACGGCAATGTTGCATTGTGGCACCACGGCAATGTTGCATTGTGGGACCACGGCAATGTTGCATTGTGGCACCACGGCAATGTTGTATTGTAGGACCACGGGAATGTTGTATTGTAGGACCACGGGAATGTTGCATTGAGGACCACGGGAATGTTGCATTGTGGGACCACGGGAGTGTGGCATTGTAGTACCACGGGAATGTTGCATTGCAGGACCACGGGAATGTTGCATTGCAGGACCACGGGAATGTTGCACTGCAGGACGACACATAAACATTCAGGAGAAGAATGTGATTGTTGTGATGGTGCTGCTGCGATGAGTGGATAATATTTTACAAGACTAACAGAGGCAGGTCAGTCAGAAATATAGAGGAAAGAAAATGGAGAAAAAATAGGTCAATATGACAATCGGTTAACAAAATAAAAATGTATAAAGAATTTTACCTTTTAAAATTAAAAAATATATAAAAATTCATTTTATGTAAAAATGTAGAGGCTGAAAATATATATATATATATATATATATATATATATATATATATATATATATATATATATATATATATATATATATATATATATATATTATATATATATTGGTCAATTAGCAAGAACTGATTTAAAATTAAGTCCTTTCTAAAATATTCTCTTATACGTTTAAAGACATTTTTTTTTATGTTAATGTAAAAATTAATAATTTTATACCAAAAGAATCTTAGAAAACTTACCTAACCTTATTATAACAAGCGTAATTTAATTTAGCCTAATACAACTAAACATATTTTAGATAAGTTTACAATAATTTAATAATAAACAAACACAATGAAATATTTTTTTTTCGTTAGGTTCAGAATGATTTTTGCGAAATTATTGCATACACAAATTTTAGCTTGTCTTATTCGGCAAGAAGAGCGTTGCTATTTAAGCTAAAATTGCAAGGTTTACCTATTCGGAACGACATATATATATATATATCTCAAATAATTTTATTAAGTGATTGCCTTCATGGTGGTGGGGATCCTTAATGCTCGTGAAGGGTCTTGATCAAAGAAATTGGAGGTCAATCTGCCTATCCTTAGTTCAAGATTTGATTACCGCCTTTTCTTTCATGCGATGTATGACCCCCTACAGATTTAGCGCTTCATCGTGACTATAGGGTATTGTGTGACTGAACTGTGTCTTGGTGTGGTAGAGGCAGGATCCACACGCAGCTTAAAGAAGAGGTACGATGAGGCTCTCGAAGCCATTAGAGTGCACCCAGCAGCAACCAACGAAGAGGTCGGGCCCAGGAGCCGAGACTCGACCCCTTGCAACCACATACAGGTGAGTGAAGGCTGTGTTTTCCGACCGCAGGTCTCCTGACGGCAGGCCTCCTGACAGCCCACGTCAGGAGACCAACACAAAGCCTAACCAAATGGAAATAACTTGACCCCAGTGGAAATAAGTCACTTTGACTGACTTCTCGGGGTTATCCTGGGATCTCTACTGTTAGTATGATAATCTATGTAACTGTATTTGTGTATACCTGAATAAACTCACTTAGAAAGCCAGACTAACAGTCGGGCCAACGATAAGACCAAGAGGCAAGATGGCTGCCAGACAGACACACATACCTCGAGATCTTTTTCTTCCCCCCCCCAAGTCTACCTTAGTCTCTCCTTTACCAAGGTCATCTTAACTCTTTCTTCCCTCCCCCACTCTCCTCCCTTCTCCCCATCCCCTACCTATTTTCTCCGCTTTCCCCCTTTCTCCCCCTCGCCCCCTCCCCCTCAGGGCAGACCCTACGAGCAGGTAGATAATTAACTGTCATTTCCATGTCATTTCCCAGGTGACTCCTCCCTAACCACCGTTCTTCGTCATTATTATTGCATAATGATAGGAAGGAAATGACCCGTCATTACTCTCTCTCTCCCTCTCTTTCGCTCTCGCTTTCATTCTCACTTTCTCTGGTTGTCACTTTCTTTCCTCACTTTCTGCCGTTCTCACTTTCGTTTTCTTTCCTTCTCTGTCATTTTCACTTTCTATGATTCCCTCTTTCCGTCGTTTTCACTTTCGTTGTTTTTCACTTTTCGCTTTCACTCTCGTTTACTCTTCTATTTTTTAATTTCCTTTCGGTTTCTTTTGTTTTATTTTTTTGTATCTGTCCAAAGTTCCCCGCCTTGTATGTCCAAAGTTCCCCGCCTTGTATGTCCAAAGTTCCCCGCCTTGTATGTCCAAAGATCCCCGCCTTGTATGTCCAAAGTTCCCCGCCTTGTATGTCCAAAGTTCCCCGCCTTGTATGTCCAAAGATCCCCGCCTTGTATGTCCAAAGATCCCCGCCTTGTATGTCCAAAGTTCCCCGCCTTGTATGTCCAAAGTTCCCCGCCTTGTATGTCCAAAGATCCCCGCCTTGTATGTCCAAAGTTCCCCTCCTTGTATGTCCAAAGTTCCCCTCCTTGTATGTCCAAAGTTCCCCTCCTTGTATGTCCAAAGATCCCCGCCTTGTATGTCCAAAGTTCCCCGCCTTGTATGTCCAAAGTTCCCCGCCTTGTATGTCCAAAGTTCCCCGCCTTGGATGTCCAAAATTAAGAGTTATTAGCCCAATTGAAATATATGTGGATCTCAATGTATATACACTGAGAGGTTTACCTATCAATGTATATAGATGGAGAGGCGTCTTTCTCTTGGTATATACATCGAGAGACTTGCAACAAGTAGCGTATATATATATATATATATATATATATATATATATATATATATATATATATATATATATATATATACACCGATAAATGTGTATCAGTGTTTACATACTCTGAAAGTTCCCTTTAATAAATATTTTAAGACCTAAAATATTATGCAAAATCAGAATTTCATTGAGACAATAACAATTGTCTGAATAATTATTTTGTTACTGTTGCCTGTGTAATTATCAACGGGGTTGTCCTCGTTATTTCTGTTACATTGCCGTTGTTATCGTCGTTGTTAGTCGATACCTTTGATGGAATTGAATTCATTGAGGTTAGGAAGAAGGGAGAATTATTTTTTTCCCCAAGATCAGTGAATACTTTCTGTCGGTTCGTACTAACTCTTCAACCTCTTCACGTGGAAGGGGTTTCCTACCTTCACGTGGAAGGGGTTCCTTACCATCCTTCGGTAATGAAGGGTTTCGTTCCGGCCTGTCTCTCACCGTCATCCTGGTAGGACTATCGGATCATCTGGGACGACCAAGCTCATTAAGTTGGCTATTGTGTTGAAATATCTCAGAGGAATCTTCAAATCTCTCTCTTCTTAAATGAGTTGTTGAGGGTATTTTGTATTTTTGTAAGTCAGGATGCTGTCCGGTTTCACATATTGGCCGGCTCTGGGCTCAGATGCTGTTCGGTTTCACATATTGGCCGGCTCTGGGTTCGGATGCGGTCCGGTTTCACATATTGCCCGGTACTGGGTTTTGATTCTGATTGACTTCAGACGCTGCTCGATGTGGCATGAGCCAAGTGTTCACATATTCATAGCAGGTGCAGCTAACTCGGCCTCTGCCATGCGCCATTCATCCTCAACTCCCGCCATGAAAATCCACTGCCCTGCATGCAATCTTAGCCACTCAGAAGTGCACGTTTAGTCATTGTCTTCCAGGAGAAAGTCCACCATCCTGGTATAAGGTGGTTAACTAGGTGCTGCGGCCTTCTGACGTTTCAGATGGTTGGTAGCCTGCGGTTGGGGTAGGTTAACACGCTTCTAGGAACACCTCGGTCCACTAGACACTCTACCACCGCTAACGGGGTCACGTTTCGTCAGATCTGAGCCAGAAAGATGTTAGAAGTTTAGAAGATTTAGTGGATATTATTATTATTATTATTATTATTATTATTAGCATTATTATAGTTATCCAGAAGATTTAAACCCGTAAGGCTTATACAAAGCCTGAAGAATGGGAGGTAATCAGGGCTGATCAAAGAATGAGAACACTTCCCTTTCTCCGGATGAAGAGCCCATCACCATCAAGGGCCTCTGTCCTTTCCCTTGAAAAGTCAATGCGTGGAATCCAATCCAACATACTGACAATCAAGGCTCTGGAACCTCACCTGGGAGAGCGTTCGATTCCCCATCCCAGCTGGAAGTGACATAACTGCGTAGGACTGAGAATTAATAAAATAAAACCAGGATACAATGCAATGTGTTGCATGTCACCATGCAGATGTACTTTATACCCATCAAGAGTAGTTTTGACCCTCACAGATGTAGTTGCAAGACTCAACTCATCACTAATCGAATTTTAAGCAAAAAAAAAATTAAAGATTGATGTAAATGCAGGCAGTAAAAACCTCATCACTCGCTCACATCTTAACTACTTAAGCGAGATCATCACCACACGTCGAATAATCAACCCGTCTCTCATTCTAGTCTGAAGGTAAAAAGGGTCTTCCAAGAGCTTGTTCCTACCTCAACTGTCTTGCCCACTAAGATAATGAAAGAAGCAGCGGAGTTAAAGTTTGTTTATGAGCCGTAAATAATCTCTCACTGCTGCACGAGGTTAAATAAAGCCAAGAGGTAATTTGAGAATGTGACAAGAATGGTATGGAAGGAGAGAGAGACAGCAAGATAATTGGTAACTCTTAGATATTATGACAGCTAGTGAAGTCACTCTGCACAGCTGATCTCCCGTTAAACCTGCCCATTATGTGGCACCAGTCACTGGATGAATTAAAGATCAGCTGTGTAGTAGCACTGGACATTGCTGGAGCCCTTGGCTTAGTATGACACCAGGGATTCTTGGCAAAGATGCAAGCACTTGGAGTCTCTGGCTCTGCCACTCACCTCCTTAGAGTAGTTCCTGGTGGAGCAGAGTCTACAAGACACACAGTGCCAGTGTTCCACAGGAAAGTGTGCCTGGTTCATTATTATGAGCACAGCTCAGACCTCTACAATAACAATTGTCAACAAATATTTGTTAAGTTATACCATGAATTAAGGTAAGATCCTGGACTTCACCTTACGAAACAGATAAAGCAAATGCGATAGTAATTATGGACAAGGTAGATTATAGTGGAAACATAAACATGTTATTAGAAGACGGGGGAACTTAGGTGCCGTTTAACAGTGACTGTACTTTAGCATATACTTATGCGAGAGCCAGCTGCTCTCAGGCATGTCAGCCATCAGCTTACAGCTGCATCAACCTGGGAAAAACAATGGCAGGTTATATTTCTGAGAAAATATAAATGATGATGGTCTCTAGACAGCAAGTAATAATGATGATTGGAAGACTGCTAGAGCCCAGTGAAATTTCACTCCTAATTGTTTAAGAAGAATCATGTGGTGAATCTTGCAAGCAAGGCAGCCAATAAGTTAATAGCTCTAAGGCGCATCGCGTACCTGTTCGACAGCAGAGGTTGCAAAACTCTGTACTTTCTTGGACTGCCTGTCCTTCACCTGCCATCCCTTCCCCGTCTCAATTCCAGCTCTGCTGGTGAACCCTTAATGAAATACTTGACGATGTCCTCATTGCCCTATTGAAGTCTCCCAGCTCAGGCTGACATATTTCAACATCTTGGATGAATTCCTATCCTGGGTGATGAGTCACTGTGTGACTGTCATGTAGAATTGGGTAGCAGCACCCTGCTGATGTATCCAATTTGGTGAAACAGAAAAGACTACGATTTCTGGGCAAAACAGAGAAACGTGCAAGACGACTTTCTCTCTCACTCTCCTAGAGCCTGAGTGGTTGACTCTGCCATCTCTGCAGAGTCTTCAACACCGACGAAGTGTGTGTGTGTGTGTGTGTGAGAGAGAGAGAGAGAGAGAGAGAGAGAGAGATGCTCCTTGGATAATATAACTCACCAGACCAGACCAGGTCAACTTCAAACCATATTCACTTCAGACCAGGTCACTTCAGATCGGGTCACTTCAGACCAGGTCACTTCAGATCGGGTCACTTCAGACCAGGTCACTTCAGACCAGGTCACTTCAGATCGGGTCACTTCAGACCAGGTCACTTCAGATCGGGTCACTTCAGACCAGGTCACTTCAGACCAGGTCACTTCAGATCGGGTCACTTCAGATCGGGTCACTTCAGACCAGGTCACTTCAGATCATCAACTTCCCCGTATTACCATCAGATATCACTTTCTTATCTCTTAATGGATCTGTAACACTGGCAATGATATCCTCGTCTAGGTGTGTGGGGATGGGGGGGGCGAGGTGGTGGAGAGTGGGGGCGGGGATTTGTTGGGGGAGAAGGGAGGGGTGTAGGGGGAAGGTCTGAGGGGGAAGATATGAGATATAATGTCTTCTTTGGGGAGGGGTGAGGAGTTTGGGAGAGAGGAAATATGTCAGAAAAGTCCTCTGTGGCGATGAAGCCTTGAGATTGTTGACATTACGCTAGAATGAGATGAGAGAGAGAGAGAGAGAGAGAGCAGAAGAAGAGGCAGGGTTAAGGAAGGGAGATATATGGATAGGCGAATAGTTAGGTATAAATAGGTACAGGTTTCGTGGATAATTAGGTTAGTAGTTAGATTAGTTAAGTTAGTAACTGCATCTCTACATTCTTACGATAATGGTCAGTAGTGTTACTGAATACTTGTGTAGTATACTTAGATAATCCCAGCTATGTTATAGATAGGCTCCCTAGCTAATTGTGACGTCACGAGTCCCGCTCACGTGAGTGGTGTGCCGCAGGCCTCCCTCTCACTGCCCGCTAGCCGTGGTGTTGTAAATATGAGGTTATCAGTCCCTCAGTCTTGAACGAGGGACTGATCGTCTGAAAATTCCTTCTTCAAGACTGAGGGCTGTATAATCCTACGGGTTTAGCACTCCCCCTTGATTATAATAATAATAATCAAGACTGAGGGACTGATCACTCACATCTACCTCTCCACTCCTGGTCTCTAGGATTTAAGTCACCTCTCTGACTGAGGAAGCCCGCCTGCTGAGCAGGCGAAGCCTTTCGACAATGAAGGTGGCCACTTGTTGCATATGTGTCTTAATCATCCCTGTGTACTATCATTGTTTACGTTATTTTTATGTTTTTAATATTGATGTGAAGAGCGTCATAGGTTCCTCTAAACTGCACATTATGCAGCAGCTTGCAGTGCAATGTCTTCATTATCGCTGTTTAAATGCGGATACGACGCCACGAACGCGGCCTTTGTGTCGGTGTTGATGTTCTCCTTATCTGACGTCTGTAAATCCGGATATCTGATGCGTTCTTGTTTTTTTAACAGTTGTCAGCTAATCCTTTTGGATGTCTGACACGAGGAAAATATATTTACTGTTGTAGGTTGTATGATGTATTCTTTTATATAAGAGTGTCGGGGTTGTTGTTACTTTTTTGTGCGTGATTGTGTTTGTTCGCAGAGTTGTGCTTCTGGGGGGTCGAACCCTGGTGCCTGCTCCCGTCTCGGCGCGTCATATCAAGCAGTACTGCTGGTTCTTGAAGCTGTGTAATGAGTTAGCTTCCTCCGCTTCTTCCAGTTCGTGATAATTAAGTGAAGATAGGAAGCTGGTTTGTCTGGTTATTACTGGCCAGAAAAGCGAGGCTCGACGACCCGTAGCGTTGAATCACCTACACTGTTTCCGGCACGTCCAAGACAGGAATTACAACACTGACCAGAAGAGAGATAAAGTAATCCATCACGCAAAACTGGTAGTCTCTTCTAATAGAAGTTATATATATGTCGTGCCGAATAGGTAAAACTTGCTATTTTGGCTTAAATAGCATACGCTCTTTTTGCCGAATAAGGCAACCGAAAATTTGTGTATGCAATAATTCCGCAAAAATCATTTTGAACCTAACGAAAAAAAAATATATTTCACTGTGTTTGTTTATTATTAAATTATTGTAAACTTATCTAAAATATATTTAGTTGGGTTAGGCTAAATTAAATTGCACTTGTTATAATAAGGTTAGTTAAGTTTTCTAAGGTTCTTTTGGTACAAAATTATTAATTTTTACATTAACATAAATTAAAAATATATATATCTTTAAACGTATAAGAGAAAAAATTAAAAAGGACTTAATTTTAAATTTCTTGCTAATTGACCAATTTTACCTATTCGGCACGATATATATATATATATATATATATATATATATATATATATATATATATATATATATATATATATATATATATATATATTATATATTTACAATCTTCATCAGAAGGCAGTGATGGATTCGAACTAATTTAAAATCAATTTAATTTTTCCTGACACAGGTGAACACTGCGAATAGTCTTATTTATCAGTCAACGTAATAAATGTAAACTCTTGAAATCAGACGAAAAATATGATGCACTGAAACCAATGTGACTGACCTTTTTCTCATAGAAGTTGGTTGCAGTCTGCACATGCATTCTTTTCTGCAATTTGTAGAATGATCTGTGGCATGAATTAGCAATGCAATAATTAGAGAGGATGAATTAGTTACGTAAATTAGAAGACAGCTCGCCTCCAGGGCATCGGATAAATTTAGATTTAGAATGTACCCCCAGTTACTAAATTTAGAAATAGATCAGCCAGTTAGATGAATGAAAACAGGTATATATTAGTACCTGCCTCACTAGGCCAGTAGACCTAGTCTTTTTTTTTTTTTTGCTACTATTTTTTTTTAGCTGACTTTAATAATAGCATCCAAGACGGGCGAATTGGGGCTTTAGACTACCACATGGTCGAAAATAATACGAGAAAAACTGGGATTTTCGACTTTATGATGGTTGATAACACGAGACGGGGGAAAAAAGCTGTTCTACCAAGCTGCCTAATAAAGCTTTAGAGCTTTCATCTTGTGCTCCAGATTATTGTGAGCTGGTGAACAACAGGCGGGCTCCCCCATAACAACAGGTGGGACCTTCAACAGGAGTCTTACCCTCATAACAACAGGTGGGACTTCCAACAGGAGTGTTACCCCAGCCACAACAGGTGGGACCTCCAAACAATGGGTTCCCCTTTACAACAGGTGGGACTTCCAACAAACGCGTCCCCCGCCACAACAGGTGGGGCCTTCAACAAACGGGTCCCCGTTACAACAGGTGGGACTTCCAACAAACGGGTCCCAGCCAATAAGAAATTTTTCAGACTGATATTTTTTTTCAATTTACATTGATGTATTTATTTTTTTGACCAAACCTAACTTAGAAACATCACTTAACTTAACCTAACCTAACTTAACCTAACCTAACTTAACCAAACAAATTTTTTATTACCCAAATTTTACTTAATACATCATAGATAATTTTAAATTTGTTTAATATTACTTAAAATCAATGATATATATTTTCTCGTCTTGCTCACACTGATTATCGCAGGTTTATGGCCTAAACGAATTTTAACTCTGCTTATTCTTCAGAAAAGACCCTTCCCATTTAGGCCTAACTCGCCGATAAACACACAAGAAGCATTTCGATACAGTACTACACAAGAGACTGGTTAAAAAGGTAGAGGATCAGGCAGGAATAACAGGAAAGGCACTTCAATGGACGTGTATTGGTGCGTGGTGAGGTATCACAGTAGGAACATGTGTTGACTGGAGTTCCACAAGGATTAGTTCTATGTCTGGTGCTGTTTCTAGTGTATGTGAATGACGTGACAGAAGGGATAGATTCAGAGGTGTCCCTGTTTGCAGACAATGTGACGCAAATGAGGAGAATACTAGTGGACGACAAGCAGGCAAGCCTACAAGAAGATCTGGACAGGATGCAAGCCTGGTCAGACAAATGGCTCCTGGAGTTTAACCCCAGCAAGTGCAAAGTCATGAAGTTTGGGGAAGGACAAAGAAGATTGCATACGGAGTACAGCCTAGGTCAAAAGCTACAAAACTCATTCAAGGAAAAGGATCATGGGGGTGAGCATCATACCGAGCACATCTCCCGAGGAGCACATCAACCAAATAACTGCTGCAGCATATGGGCGCCTGGCAACTCTGTCGACATCTAAGCAAGGAGTCATTCAAGACACTGTATACTGTGTACTTCAGGCCCATATTGGAGTATGAAGCGCCAGAATGGAACCCACACCTGGTCAAACACGTCAAGAAATTAGAGAAAATTCAAAGGTTTGCAACAAGACTAGTCCCGGAGCTAAAGGGCATGTCCTACGAGGAGAGGTTAAGGGAAATCAACCTGACGACACTGGAGGACAGGAGGGATAGGGAGGATATAACAAAATAGTGAGTGGAACTGACACGGTGGATAGGGACAAATGAGTCACAGGATCCATACATAGCTTTAAGAAGAGGTTCGATAAAGCTCATGCAGCAGGGAGAGAGTGGACCTAGTAGAGACCAGCGAAGAGGCGGGGCCAGGAGCTATGAATCGACACCTGCAACCACAGCTAGGTGAGCACACATAAATTTTATAACAGAACTGCGGCTGGCCAGGATTCGATCCTACGTCGCCATGCCCAGCCCTGTGAGAACAGGACACAGTACGCTTCCCTCCATCCACTGCACCACAAATCTGCGTACTGTGTCCTGTTCTCACAGGGCTGGCATGGCGACGCAGGATCGAATCCTGGCCAGCCGCAGTTTTGTTAATGATTCAAAGTCACTTGTTTCGTGATTTCATTAATATATATAAATTCGTGTGTGTGTGTGTGTGCATGTGTCGAAAAGCAGGCATAAACGTAGTATACATTAATACAGAATACATTAATGTATCACGAAGATACATTTAACTTTATCAACAGTTCAATCGCTATAACTAAGCTCGGGTAAACTTAAAATCAAAGTTGTGTACTTTGTACCTTACAAGCGATGTTGCTTTAAACCCTATGACAGGCAAGACATAATAACCATTGACTACTGTAGTTCTGTACTGCAAATCAGTCATGAATTCCGATACTTACGAAGGTTGATACGAGGAGTCTGGTCTTGTCGAGTCATTTCAGCTTTTCCATTATGTCTTCAAGAGTTAACTATTTCAACAGAACAGCTTCCAAGACAATGAAAGATTTAGAAGACTCGTTGAGGTCAGATCAAGTAAGTTATAACGTTAATATATGCACACATCACTCTGTGTGACCAGGCACCCAGAGGTTGAGAAATTTTCTAGCCTTATATATATATATATATATATATATATATATATATATATATATATATATATATATATATATATATATATATATATATATATATATATATATTTTCACAAATATAGAATGGGGTCCACCTCTGGTGCAAATTGTGGGACCCATAGCCTCGGAGAAGTGGATAATATATATATATATATATATATATATATATATATATATATATATATATATATATATATATATATATATATATATATATATATATAGTGCTGAATAGGTAAAATTTGCTATTTTAGCTTAAATAGCAACGCTCTTCTTGCCGAATAAGGCAAGCGAAAATTTGTGTATGGAATAATTTCGCAAAAATCTTTCTGAACCTAAAGAAAAAAATATATTTCGTTGTGTTTATGATTAAATTATTGTAAACTTATCTAAAATATATTTGTTGGATTAGACTAAATTAAATTGCGCTTGTTATAATAAAGTTTGGTAAGTTTTCTAAAATTGTTTTGGTACAAAATTATTAATTTTTACATTAACATAAATGAAAAAAATATATATCTTTAAACGTATAAGAGAAAATTTTAGAAAGGACTTAGTTTTAAATTAGTTCTTGCTAATTCACCAGTTTTACCTATTCGGCACCTATGCAAAACAACCATGGGGGAGTTGAATGATAGCTCTAGGCCTTTCAGGAGGTCCAAGCAAATACGATCACAGGGAGTGAGACAGAGGCGGGAGGCAGGAAGTGCCCCCAGGCATACCAATACCCATAGTCAGAAAGACTGAATATTAGAGCATTAGAAAAACAGCCAGCCCACAAGCATTGATATTGAAGGAGTAGCCTAACGACCGTGACATGGCAATTATAAAAAATTCGGCCAGACTGCGCTATGACATAAATAACTTTACACACACACACACACACATACACACACACACACGGTGGCCTAGTGGGTAAAGCTCTTGCTTGACGCACGGAGGGCCGGTTCAATTCCGTGGGGCAGAAACATTTCAAGTGTTTCCTTACATACACATACACACACACATATATACAACAGGCCTAGTGTCTAATTGACATGTGCCTAGGACAAATGGTAACTAACACACACACACTATATATATATATATATATATATATATATATATATATATATATATATATATATATATATATATATATATATATATATATATATATATATATATATATATATATATGGGGTAGGGTCGTCCTCGAAAAGGTTGGAGGGAGGGGGTAAAGGAGGTTTTGTGGGCGAGGGTCTTGGACTTCCAGCAAGCATGTGTGAGCGTGTTAGGAGTGAATGGAGACGAATGATTTTTGGGACATGACGAGCTGTTGGAGTGTGAGCAGGGTAACATTTAGTGAAGGGATTCAGGGAAACCGGTTATTGATTTAGGCGGACTTGAGTCCTGGAAATGGGAAGTACAATGCCTGCACTTTAAAGGAGGGGTCTGGGATAGTGACAGCTGGGAGGGACTATTCTCAGCTGTCGTATCTGAGCTCCTCTGCAAAGACAGTGATTATGTATGAGTGTGGTGAAAGTGTTGAATGATGATGAAAGTATTTTCTTTTTGGGGATATTCTTTCTTTTTGGGTCACCCTGCCTCGGTGGTCACCCTGCCTCGGTGGTCACCCTGCCTCGGTGGTCACCCTGCCTCGGTGGTCACCCTGCCTAGGTGGTCACCCTGCCTCGGTGGTCACCCTGCCTCGGTGGTCACCCTGCCTCGGTGGTCACCCTGCCTCGGTGGTCACCCTGCCTAGGTGGTCACCCTGCCTCGGTGGTCACCCTGCCTCGGTGGTCACCCTGCCTCGGTGGTCACCCTGCCTCGGTGGTCACCCTGCCTCGGTGGTCACCCTGCCTCGGTGGTCACCCTGCCTCGGTGGTCACCCTGCCTCGGTGGTCACCCTGCCTCGGTGGTCACCCTGCCTCGGTGGTCACCCTGCCTCGGTGGTCACCCTGCCTCGGTGGTCACCCTGCCTCGGTGGTCACCCTGCCTCGGTGGTCACCCTGCCTCGGTGGTCACCCTGCCTCGGTGGTCACCCTGCCTCGGTGGTCACCCTGCCTCGGTGGTCACCCTGCCTCGGTGGTCACCCTGCCTCGGTGGTCACCCTGCCTCGGTGGTCACCCTGCCTCGGTGGTCACCCTGCCTCGGTGGTCACCCTGCCTAGGTGGTCACCCTGCCTCGGTGGTCACCCTGCCTCGGTGGTCACCCTGCCTCGGTGGTCACCCTGCCTCGGTGGTCACCCTGCCTCGGTGGTCACCCTGCCTCGGTGGTCACCCTGCCTCGGTGGTCACCCTGCCTCGGTGGTCACCCTGCCTCGGTGGTCACCCTGCCTCGGTGGTCACCCTGCCTCGGTGGTCACCGTGCCTCGGTGGTCACCCTGCCTCGGTGGTCACCGTGCCTCGGTGGTCACCCTGCCTCGGTGGTCACCCTGCCTCGGTGGTCACCCTGCCTCGGTGGTCACCCTGCCTCGGTGGTCACCCTGCCTCGGTGGTCACCCTGCCTCGGTGGTCACCCTGCCTCGGTGGTCACCCTGCCTCGGTGGTCACCCTGCCTCGGTGGTCACCCTGCCTCGGTGGTCACCCTGCCTCGGTGGTCACCCTGCCTCGGTGGTCACCCTGCCTCGGTGGTCACCCTGCCTCGGTGGTCACCCTGCCTCGGTGGTCACCCTGCCTCGGTGGTCACCCTGCCTCGGTGGTCACCCTGCCTCGGTGGTCACCCTGCCTCGGTGGTCACCCTGCCTCGGTGGTCACCCTGCCTCGGTGGTCACCCTGCCTCGGTGGTCACCCTGCCTCGGTGGTCACCCTGCCTCGGTGGGAGACGGCCGACTTGTTGAAAAAAAAAAACTTTACACATACGTATTGCCAGTGACATAGATATCACTGGCAGTTATCTTAGGACTCACAAACTCGTAATGACACTATTGCAAACGAACCATACCACGGGTGGGAATAGAACTCTCTGATCGCGGGTTCTATCCCCACCTGTGGTATGGTTTAATTATCTTAGGAGTTTCCGCACCTCTAGAAAACGGGTCCATTTAAAGGGATACATTTAAAGGGAGACGTCTGTAAGTTATTCAAAGGGAGACAGCCAAGTGTATCTATCCCACAAGCTTGCTAGGCAGACGCTGAATATAACATAAATGACTTTACCTACCAAATATAGATAGATTTGGTAATTATCTTAGGAATTTTATCTACACATACATGTACAAGAATATATATAAACACCCTTCTGAGTTTTCTTCGATTTTCTTACTAGTTCTTGTCCTTGTTTATTTCCTCTTATCTCGAGAAGATCCTGATCACTATGCCCAGCCCTTTTAGGGCAGGGTAGGTGCCAAAACTGGAGCTTGCTACCATCTGCAGCTCACAAGACTGCCCTTCCCGTCAGCCTCCTTGGGGCGGGGAAGATGGCAGACCAAAGAGGCCTAGCTTCTCCCTACAAGTCCCATGCTGGTGGGGAATGTGGCTAGGCCTGGGGACAGTTGGTACCAACGATGAGGGGGTACTTGTACCTCCTCCCATGGGAGACATAGGTCTCGGATACTCCCACGACAGGGAGCCGGAGCCGGGTCGCCATCTGGAATAGACCCGGACTGGGAGAATTCCCGGCGAATCAACACCTCCTCCTCCTCCTCCTCCTCCTCCTCTTATCTCCATGGGGAAGTGGAACAGAATTCTTCCTCCGTAAGTCATGCTTGTCGTAAGAGGCGGCTAAAATGCCGGGAGCAAGGGGCTAGTAACCCCTTCCCTTGTATACGTTACTAAAGTTAAAAAGAGAAACTTTTGGGTCACCCTGCCTCGGTGGGATACGGCCGGTGTGTTGAAAGAATAAAAGTATATATATATATATATATATATATATATATATATATATATATATATATATATATATATATATACACACACACACCGACACCTCTCAATATATACAACATTCAAGGGAACACAAGTACCAGTGTATTGTTGAACTGGTCCTGTCATTTTCTAGTCGTCCCCATTAAATGTGACCTCACCCATGACCTTATACGACCCAGCAAGACGTAACATTATATGCAAATGCGCCGAGAATGCTTGATATAAATGTTTGCAATGAAAGATCAAACTCAGTGAAAGTTTTGTATATGGAGAAAAAATTATTGATTAATGAATTTACTCTAGACTTTGTTTTGAACCTTATTTTCCAGCATTATATATATATATATATATATATATATATATATATATATATATATATATATATATATATATATATATATATATATATATTATCGTAACCACTAACGAGTGGTATTGAATCAATAACAACACTGCGACTAGCCGAGGATTCGAACCCATGTCGTTTAGGCCCGCCTCATGGTTCGTGGTTTCATTAATATATATATATACTGCTTCTGGAGGCTAGTACACCAAACGGGAGTAGAATGAAATTAGCTCAGAGGCACCACACCACCGTATGTCCTCGGATCAAGGTAAAACACCTAGCTCTGCTGGGTGCCTGATTTTAGTAGGATTTGGTGGTCCTGTGGATTAGAGCGTCACATGATTTTCGCTCACCATGAGGCGGGCCGAAACGACATGGGTTTGAATCCTCGGTTAGTCGCAGTGTTGTATTGATATATATATATATATATATATATATATATATATATATATATATATATATATATATATATATATATAAGGGGTATTAGTTTAAAGAGAATTGCTGAGTAATTGAAGTGAAAAACTCGTTGACGATATTAAATGTTGAGGTACTTTGTGAGTTGTCAACTTTAGTTGAAAGTTATTTGTTGGTTCACTGTTCTAACATACGAAAAAGAAGAACAAGAAGGAGGTGAAGAACTTTTTATCATCCTTGGCGTAATATCCTTAAGGATTGTTTTTCTTTTCTTTATTGGTTGGAGGTCTACGAACTGAACACGTACCCACACGGACAATCGTAATTTGAGACACTCGTACTTATACACTCACGAACGAACGAAAGAATCAGCACCAAATTCCACCTTCAAATTATATCCAAAAAAAGATTATCTAATAAGCAAAGCAAACTTCATCGAGTTACTTAGAATATTAGGTTTGAATCCAATCGACGAAACGATTACATCAACCTCCCACCCTGTCTGAGGGATACACAGCTGTGTGTGTTTTGGCAAAACGTCATGGGTTCGAATCCTCGGTTAGTCGCAGTATTGCTATCTAATATAGACAACAAGTTTTTCTCTTCAATTACTCAGCAATTCTATTTAAACTAATACCCCCCCCCCTCGCCTAAAAAAAAATCCGTATTACTGCATTTTTAAACATAAATGCCAAATATCCCATCAAGCAATTAAACAGACGATCCAAAAATGGCATAATACGATATATATAAACAGCAGCTGACGTGCCTCGCTTCGAGAAAATAATGCAGATCAAACACCTGAATCGTAAAACTAATGTATATCACCCGTGTGACCTGGATTTAAGCGGTTGGAGTGGCCTGCTTCATGATGTACTAACTCCGCCTCTCGTTAAGGCGGTATCTGGAGCAGGGATCGCCGCCTCACAAGCGGGATTTAACGGGGCTCCCTTGACATGACATTAATTCAGGTTTTGGTTGTGGCGTCTTGAGTTGCTCTGTGTGTGTGTGTGTGTGTGTGTGGGCTGGGCTGTTGTTGCTTCAGAATTATGTCTCTCTGATTATTATTATTATTATTATTATGTATTATTATTTTTATTATTATTGATTATATTATTAGTAGTAGTAGTAGTAGCATTTATTATTATTATTGATTATACTATTATTATTTATAATTATTATTCTTGTTGCTTTTTTGTTATTTTAATAATAAGTATCTCTGTCTCTTTATATCATTCTGTGTGTTTCTCTCTCTCTCTCTCTCTCTCTCTCTCTCTCTCTCTCTCTCTCTCTCTCTCTCTCTCTATCCTTTCACCGTGTACACTGACAGTCACACTCCCACACCTGACCTTACTAACACCGTGGGGGGGTAGGGGGTGAACAAAGACCTATCCCACAGGTACCCTTGCCCCTGCCCTATATGTGGCGTGCCCTGGTCTTACTCACAGGCGTCGGGTATTGCCTAATGTATACACCAGGCGATAATATTGCTCACTGGAGCTTGAAATTAAGATCATATGAATAAAGATTTAAGCTTGAGATCTTTTTACGCTTTGTTACCGTCTACTTTATAACAGTTTAGTGTTTTCTGTGTATCCAGTCTGATATTAGAGCTTTCTGGCGTATGTGCCCAGTCTGAGATTACAACTTTCTGGCGTATGTGCCCAGTCTGAGATTACAACTTTCTGGCGTATGTGCCCAGTCTGAGATTACAACTTTCTGGCGTATGTGCCCAGTCTGAGATTACAACTTTCTGGCGTATGTGCCCAGTCTGAGATTACAACTTTCTGGCGTATGTGCCCAGTCTGAGATTACAACTTTCTGGCGTATGTGCCCAGTCTGAGATTACAACTTTCTGGCGTATGTGCCCAGTCTGAGATTACAACTTTCTGGCGTATGTGCCCAGTCTGAAATTACAACTTAAGCTTTGTGTTTTCTTACTGAGAATTTACCCGTGTATTTGTCCAAATAATGCTGGAAGCTTTCCAGTGCATTTATGCATCACGAACTGCCGGCCGCAGTTCGTGATGAATATTATTTTGAGCAGCCTGGGTACAGGCGAGGAGGAGGAGGAGGAGGAGAAAGAAGAAGAGAAGTAGGAGGAGGAGAAAGAGGACTAAGGAGGAGGAGTTAGATGCACTTGGTCGGCCGAGATGGCAAGCGTGTCTTGGGTGTTAGTGATGTGTGTGGCTTCATGCCGTCAGAGTTAGTGAAGCGTTTACATTCCATTGCTTAATGTGCCCAGCAATGCAGTGGGATTTTTCATTTTTTTTCCCCCACATGCAGTGAGACTGAACAATCTTACTGCTTTGGGAAAGAAGATTGAACACTCTCACTGCATTGATGAAAAAGACAACAATCTCACTGCATTGAGAAAAGTATTGAAAAATTTTCTTCTAGTGCAGTGGGATCGTTCAGTCTTCTTTCCCAATGCAGTGAGAGTGTCCAGTCTCGTCCCAAAGTATGAGTCCTGAAGAGAATCAAAGAAGAGGTCATGATAGACCGTGAACAGTTTTCGATCTTACATACAAGCAGTCACAACATCTCTTGTTATGTCCGTCCCCTTCCATCCTTAATTCATCTCTTCCACTCAGCCTCCCACTCTCTCCTCCCTTCCACCTCCTCGCTAACCTCCCACACTCGCCTCCCCCACTCACCTTCCCACCCACATACCTCCACCTTCCCTGCAACAGGTGAAGGAGATAAGGTATACGTCCTCAGTAAAGTGTGTGTACTCACCTAGTTGCTCACCTAGTTATGGTTGCAGGGGTCGAGTCATAGCTCCTGGCCTCGCCTCTTCACTAGGTGTGTGTGGGCGTGTGTGATTATCCTCACACGTTCAGCTAAGAATCTTATTTACCCTTATTTTGGCCATTTTTTTCATAATTTTGCATATTATGCCCTTTACGAGACCATTTATGTAAATTATAATGAATGCCACATATGTGCAACGCCTGGGTGTCTTTATTACCCGCTATAATGATGCCTAGGTGTTGCATCTGTGTCTTATTCATCAACGTGTGGGTGCAGCATATCATTAGTAATCTAGTATGTGTGTTGGGATGAATATGTGGCCGAGGACCGATCAGAAACAAGTTAACTCTGAGTGTCTGGTCACTCAGATACGTCTTCATTCAGTACCACTCACTGTTGTTGTCTGTTGTTGATAAGCCTGGCGTTGACCCAGGCTTTGTTTTGGGTCCCTCACTCTTATAAAGTTTCTCTCACTTTCACACGTATCTCTCACTCTCATAACGTTTCCCTCACAAAACCTGTTCTTAACTTATCCCATCATACACATATATATCCCCCCCCCCAAGAAAAAAATATATCCTGAACCCTCTAGTCTCCTGCCATGCGCTTATATTCCGACCATTTATATTTGATGTGGTCCCTTGTCGAAAGCCTTTTTTTTTTTGGCATCTTTTGGATATATGTGTTTGGGTGTGTTTCGACTCAGTTTTTACATCATATTCTCTAAAAAAAAAAAAATTTAAGCACGTTGTGCTGGGTGGGATCTGTTGTTGTGGACGCCATGTTGATTCGTGGTTAGACAGCTGATTTCTTTCCCAAATTTAACGATGTCGGTAACGGGACGATTGATTCAGATACAGCTCCTGTCCCCTTGAATCCTAGATTAAAAACTGTAAATTTCCAATCGTTTCTCAACTACCCATCTAAGGATTTTATATATATTTGTTTAAATATTAGTTTTAGCAGGGATGCATTTCGGTTTCTAGATCATTTTTGATAATTCTAGCGAGTTATGAAGATGTTTCGACCACCAGGGACTTTACCATCTCTTTATGAGTTGGTAAAGTCCCTGGTGTTCGAAACATCGTCACAATAAAATGCCGTAACTCGCCAGTGGAAAAAAGTCACTTCGTCTTTTTTTTTTGGAGGGGGGGGGGTTATCCTAGGTAATCTACACATGTGCTGCTATGTATAATAATTTATATAGCTGTATTTATGTGCATCTGAATAAACTCACTTAATGTGGGTATATTGTAGCACTGTATTACATTCTCTGGCCACTTTCATGTGTCAAGGTTGTGAATTTCGCTAATACCCAGCGTGTCAATTTCACTCCCTACAAAGAAATTGCTGCCTGGAAATGTTCAGCTGTAAATGCTAAGTTGAAGGTCGAGTTCAGTATTGAATCTGTATTCGTTTCCGCTGGTTAAAGACCCAACCTTGTCTTCAACCATCCACTGGTTAAAGACCCAACCTTGTCTTCAACCATCCACTGGTTAAAGACCCGACCTTGTCTTCAACCATCCACTGGTTAAAGACCCAACCTTGTCTTCAACCATCCACTGGTTAAAGACCCGACCTTGTCTTCAACCATCCACTGGTTAAAGACCCAACCTTGTCTTCAACCATCCACTGGTTAAAGACCCGACCTTGTCTTCAACCATCCACTGGTTAAAGACCCGACCTTGTCTTCAACCATCCACTGGTTAAAGACCCGACCTTGTCTTCAACCAACCGCCAATCATTCGCCGAAATATCTGAACAACTCTCATGGTTATTTTTTTCTTTTTAATTCTTCTTTCAAATTCTCGCTCTCCATCTTTTATCTTCCGTTCGTTAATTCTCCCTTATCTTTCATTCGTAAATTCCCCCTTATCTTCTGTTCGTAAATTCTCATAGACTAATATCATATATGGGAGGGATGGGGGGCCAAAAACATTCGTTTAGCTGTGGAATGAATTTTATGGGATTATATACAAGTTGTTGTTTTTTTTGTCTTGTCCTTTTCTAAATTCAGATTGTTTTTTTTAATCTCTTCAACGTTTCGCCGACGTAAGTTGCATCTAGAAGAAAAACACAGGTTATTGTTATATTGACACATCTTGCAGTAAGATCCAGTGTATTTTATTATTATCTTCATATATCTTGCAGTAAGATCCAGTGTATTTTATTATTATCTTCATATATCTTGCAGTAAGATCCAGTGTATTTTATTACTATCTTCATATATCTTGCAGTAAGATCCAGTGTATTTTATTACTATCTTCATATATCTTGCAGTAAGATCCAGTGTATTTTATTACTATCTTCATATATCTTGCAATAAGATCTAGTGTATTTTATTACCATATTCATATATCTTGCAGTAAGATCCAGTGTATTTTATTACTATCATCACATGTCTTGCAGTAAGATCTAGTGTGTTTTACTGCTATCTTCATATATATCTTGCAGTAACGTCTAGTTTACGTTACCGCTATCTTGACGTATCTCGACGCCTGAAGGTAAGACTGGCTTTGCGTCTCGTGTCCACGAGTTACGTCATCAGTGTTCGTACCGTTTCAACTGTCGTGGTGTTGATCTTCCTATTTACCTTTGCTTTTCAGCCGACTAATAATGCCGCCAGGGTTTATCAGTTCCTCTCACACGTTACAATAACGAAGTGGTTATAATCGTAACCATGATTTTTACAAGGGGTAAGCCAGCGGAAGGCATCGGTCAGATGACCAAAACCTACAGCGGGAGGGTCATGATATGACTGTAAGACCCGCGTCAGGAAACGCGTGTCCTGTTTCCTGACAAACCTGACCTAAGCTAACCTGTCTCCCACGTTATATGGGTTACTGTGGTTTAGAGGGCACACACTCTTGTCTCCTGTCGATTAAACCACTACCTAATTAGTGGCTTAGGACACACACTCTTGCTACCTAGCGACTGACTCACCACCTAATTCATAATCAGGACACGACACAGTATATGCTGTAGAAGCTGCTGGCTATAATATACTGACAAATCAAAAAATCACATTGGCTGTTAAATCTGGCAGGGTCGTCTGTCATGAATAAATTATTAACAATAGGCTCACTAAAGTTACAGTTATTGAATCGTTGTTATTAAATGTTAAATTGTCATTGGTTGTGCAGGTGTTGCCGGAGACAACACCTGCGTAGTTGACACTTAGCTGAGAACCTTATATATATATATATATATATATATATATATATATATATATATATATATATATATTGTATGTTTTGCTCACTGAGGGCGTTATCAAGTACCGTTAAGGCATCTTGTACTTGATAAAACACTCAGATCTTTATAAAACATCCTCAAACTTGATGGAGAAACCGGTACTTAAAGTTCAGCTGCAGTACTGGTGCTGCAGACCTGCAGTACTGGGGTGTACTATGACCCAGTAACAGTTCTAGTACCAATCAACAACGAGAGGAAGTACTGACTATGTAATATGTTGTATAAGTATGTACAACCCTTCTCAAAACACGTTGTACAATGTACATAAACTGTGGGAACTATGCACAAATAACCCGCACATAGAATGAGACTTGTGACGACGTTTCGGTCCGACTTGGGGCTTTAATTAGTCGAAAAAATAGTGTGGCGATACTGACGAGAAGTGGAGAAAGACACTTGTGTGTCCTGAAGTGTACATAAAGTGTCTTTTGCCAAATTAACTAGTCACACACAAGTGCGGAGGGAAGGGAGTCAGGATATATACGAAAGGAGAGCGGAGACGGGAGTAGTATAACGAGAGGAGGGAATAGTATTATTGTGGTGGTGGTAGTAGTGGTGTTGGTGGTAGTAGTAGCAGCAGTACTAGTAGTAGTATTAGTAGTGGTGGTGGTAGTAGTAGTAGAAGTAATGCATTGTTCCAGTCATGACACTGTGCGTTTTTATTCGTTTCTAGGAACTCTCTCAGGCTTTCAGCATCAGCTGAGAGCCTGAGAGAGTTTCCGACTAATTGCTTAATTGGGCTTAAAGTCAATCAATAACCCATAGGGTCATGAAGCTTGCATGTCACCTATTCGTCATTCAAGAATAATTTAATACCTAAAAAAAAGGGAAGGGGTTTTTTAGGTAAATTCTCAGCGTGTATATTCTGAGAGACACATCTCGGTGTATATATTCTGAATGGAGGGAACAAACACTCAGACAATGCCATCAGACCATTTCCCTAATAGGTCGGAATGCCAGTGCGCATTTAATGGTCACCTGACCATTGAGGGTTGTATGTCACCACTAGATGGCTCTGCTCACTGTGTTTGCAAGTTGGCAAAGGCTATCACTGGATTGTGATATGTTTTGCGTGCACTGAATAAATATGTACGTGATCTGCGCACGCAACAAGCACCCAGTACTTGGTTAATCCCCAGTACTTGGTTAATCCCCAGTACTCGATAAATTCCCCAGTGGGTGAAACGTCGTTGATATAGAAGGTTCTTTGCTATAAATGTTTGTCTACTAACATTTGCTATCTTTAAATCAATATTGCGCTTACAGTAAATAGCTCAGTGAGGATAAATGCATGTTGCATAACAAGCTTTTGCAGGGACATCGTTTCGCTCTTATCAGAAAAATTGCCCAAATGAAAGCTTATTCTTCAGCCTCTTTATCCTTGTCAGTACCACCTAAGTACTAGGCTGGGTTAAGTTAGGTCAGATTCATCATTAACCAGAACCAGTGTTGCGTGAGGCGGCTCTTGCGACGACCCGCCGCTCCTGGAGGTGTTGGTCGTGTCAGCGAGGTCTTCCGTCAGCTTACAAGATCCACGTCTATAAAAATATAAGAGAACTTCATCTGGTGCTGGTGACGCTATATAGAGCCGAGTCTCTTCAAAACTCTTATTTATCAAAACCCAAAATATTCTCTGTATAAATTTTTGTGTGTGTGTCAAGATCACTATAACCCCAAAACACTCTCTCTCTCTCTCTCCCTCTCTCTCTCTCCCTCTCTCCTCTCTCTCTCTCTCTCTCTCTCTCTCTCTCTCTCTCTCTCTCCCAGCTTCCTATCAATCATTTTCTGTAAACCAGCCATTGCTCTCAACATACCATCCATCAACTCGAAATTACTCGGAAAATGCCCCCAAAATATTGGTGATAACACGCTTAAATCTTCCAGCTTACAGCAAAACTGTCAGTATTATTTTTCTGCTATTTTCGTGCGGTACGTCAGCCTGGCTATTAAATCGTAAAGCTACTTGACGTATCGGGCAATTTCACGCCGTCGTAGTAAACAACAATATTAATTCGACATTTTACCATGAATATCTTGTGCTAGACTTGATTATTTTTGGCGTGTGTTTGAAATAAAATCGTATTTGATTAATTTTTTGAATGATAGAGTCATGGGAATTAAGAATTTATAATATATTTTATTTTTAAAACGTGGACTCACTCTTTGACTCGGATGGTTATTAGATTGTCTGCATTGTCTGCAAGGCTGTCTGTCTGCCTGCAAGGCTGTCTGTCTGCCTGCAAGGCTGTCTGTCTGCCTGACTTACTTCCTGCCTGCCTGCCCCTCCGTCTATGTATCTATCTGCCTGCTTGTCTGCCTTCCTCTGTACCCGTCTGCCTGCTTGTCTGCCTTCCTGTGTACCCGTCTGCCTGCTTGTCTACCTGCTTCTCTGTCTTTCTGTCTATATACGGCAGACACAGGAAACTGTTAAAGTGCAAATGACTCTCACACTTGCAAAAGTGCATTGCAATCACTTATTTAAGAGGATAGACAAAAACCCTTATTTAGATACGATAGACACACAGCTTTTTCGTCTCCCTTGTTCCCTCCCCTCTCTCCCTCCCTCTCTCCCTCCCTCTCTCCCTCCCTCTCTCCCTCCCTCTCTCCCTCCCTCCCTTCTTCCTTCCTCACACTGCCAGAGGGTGATATGTTTCCTGTACAACATATAAGGAAGCAGAATGGATCTGTCTTGAGGACACACACATGTAAAAAGAAGTTTGGAAAACACATCACAACACAGAACTCGTGTGGAAACAAACACGAAAACAAGAATCTGTATATTGCGACCTCCATATTGAAGCCCCTTTTCAGAAGATATCGAAGTGTGTGTGTGTGTATGTGTGTGTGTGTGTGTGTGTGTGTATGTGTGTGTGTGTGTGTGAGTGTGTGTGTGTGTTTACTCGCCGCCTAATTGTACTCACTTAATTGTGGTTGCAGGGGTCGATTCATAGCTCCTGGCCCAGCCTCTTCACTGGTCGCCATTAGTTCTACTCTCTCACTGCTCCATGAGCGTTATCGTACCTCTTCTTAAAGCTATGTATGGATTCTGTCTCCCTTACATCATATGAGTGTGTGTGTCGTGCCTGATAAGTCAAACTGGTCAATTTTCTCAGCTCCCTAACTTAGAAACCTAACCTAACTTAACCTAACGTAATCTAAGTTAGAAACGTAACCTAACTTAACCTAACGTAACCTAACTTAGAAACCTAACCTAACTTAACCTAACGTAATCTAAGTTAGAAACCTAACCTAACTTAACCTAACGTAATCTAACTTAGAAACCTAACCTAACTTAACCTAACGTAATCTAAGTTAGAAACGTAACCTAACTTAACCTAACTTAGAAACCTAACCTAACTTAACCTAACGTAATCTAAGTTAGAAACCTAACCTAACTTAACCTAACGTAATCTAACTTAGAAAACTAACCTAACTTAACCTAACGTAATCTAAGTTTGAAACGTAACCTAACGTAACCTAACTAAGAAACCTAACCTAACTTAACCTAACGTAATCTAAGTTAGAAACCTAACCTAACTTAACCTAACGTAATCTAAGTTAGAAACCTAACCTAACTTAACCTAACGTAATCTAAGTTAGAAACCTAACCTAACTTAACCTAACGTAATCTAAGTTAGAAACCTAACCTAACTTAACCTAACGTAACCTAACTTATAAACCTAACCTAACTTAACCTAACGTAACCTAACTTAGAAACCTAACCTAACTTAACCTAACGTAATTTAACTTAGAAACGTAACCGAACCTAACTATATCATAGATCTGTTTAAATTTATTAAGTATTACTTAAAATCAATTATTATATTAAATTATATATTCTTTCGTTATGTTCAAACTGATTCTCGCAGATTTATGGTAAAAAAAAAAATTCACTGTGCTTATTCGGCTGAAAACACTCTTGCCGAATAGGTCAAAAACTTCGATTTGGCTTATTCAGCACAACATATATATGTGCCGAATGGGTAAAACGCTATTTTGGCTTAAATAGCAACGCTCTTGTTGCCGAATAAGACAAGCGAAAATTTGTGTATGCAATAATTTCGCAAAAGTAATTCTGAACCTAACGAAAAAAATATATTTCATTGTGTTTATGTATTATTAAATTATTGTAAACTTATCTAAAATGTATTTAGTTGGATTAGGCTAAATTAAATTGCGCTTGTTATAATAAGGTTAGGTAAGTTTTCTAAGGTTCTTTTGGTACAAAATTATTATTTTTTACATTAACATAAATGAAAAAATATATATCTTTAAAAGTATAAGAGAAATGAGTTCTTGTTAATTGACCAGTTTTACCTATTCGGTACGACATATATATATATATATATATATATATATATATATATATATATATATATATATATATATATATATATATATATATATATATATATATATATATTAAACTGCTAGGATAGCTTCTGTTATGTATCTGCATGTATACATTATACTAGGTAAGTTGGCCTAAGTTATGTAGACGAGTCTGGTCATGTGGTCTAAGTTATGTAGACGAGTCTGGTCATGTGGTCTAAGTTATGTAGACGAGTCTGGTCATGTGGTCTAAGTTATGTAGACGAGTCTGGTCATGTGGTCTAAGTTATGTAGACGAGTCTGGTCATGTGGTCTAAGTTATGTAGACGAGTCTGGTCATGTGGTCTAAGTTATGTAGACGAGTCTGGTCATGTGGTCTAAGTTATGTAGACGAGTCTGGTCATGTGGTCTAAGTTATGTAGACGAGTCTGGTCATGTGGTCTAAGTTATGTAGACGAGTCTGGTCATGTGGTCTAAGACGCTACTGTAAATTAGTCAATATTTCTTGTACATCAAGATTTATTGCTTATAAATTTGTTCATATATCTTGTAAATTAGTGTTTATCTGATAGCTTATGGTGATTAAGTAGCCTGATTTATTTACATCCTACATTAATGATAATAATATAATTATTTATTATAATTATTATTATTATTTATTATAATTATTATTATTATTTATTATAATTATTATTATTATTTATTATAATTATTATTATTATTATTTATTATAATTATTATTATTATTTATTAATATTATTATTATTTACTATTTATATTATTGTTATTATTTATTAGTAGTAGTATTTGTTATTAATATTATTATTAGTAAAATAATAATAATAATATTATTATTATGATTATTATTATTATTAAACCATCTCATTTTTCTTGAGTTTTACAATGGCACAAATGATAATTTTTTGCTCCTTTGTTTTTTTCCTTTACACAGACCGACACATAATGAATCTATTTTTTTTTCATTGAGAAATGAAGGTCCCGACACACCTTCATTTAGACTGTGTGTGGGAGGTGTGTGGGAGGTGTATGGAAGGATGTGGGATGTGTGGGTGAGTGTCTGTGTATGTGAAAGGTGTATGGGAGGATGTGGGGTGTGTGTGGGAGGTGTGTGTGTTTGTGTATGTGGGGTGTATGTGGGAGGTGTATGGGAGGATGTGGGGTGCGGGTGTGTGTGGGAGGTGTGTGTAGGGTATGTGTGCAAGGATGTGGGTGTGTTTCTGTGGGAGGTGTATGCGAGGATGTGGGGTGAGTGTGGGGGTGTTTGTGTGTAATGTAGAGGTGTGCGTGGGCGAGGATGTGGGGTGTGTGTGAGAGTGTGGGATTGTGTGTTTGTGTGGGAGGTGTGTGTGGGGGTTGGGGTGTGGGAGGTGTGTGTATGTGTGTGGGAGGTGTGTGTGCGAGGATGAGTGGGGTGTGGATGTGTGTGTGTGTTGGAGGTGTGTGTGGGGGGTTGTGGAGGTGTATGGGGTGTGTGTGTGGGGGAGGTGTGTGTGTGTGTGTGTGTGGAGGTGTATGGGAGGTGTGTGGGGGTGGGAGGTGTCTGTTGGGGTGTGTGGGAGGATGTGGGGTGTGGGTGTATATGTGTGGGAGGTGTGTGTTGGGGTGTGTATGTGGGAGGATGTGGGGTGTGTGGGTGTGTGGGAGGTGTGTTAGGGTGTGTTGGGGTGTGTGGGAGGTGTGTTGGAGTGTGCGTGAGGTGTGTTTGGGTGTGTGTGGGGTGTCTTTTATTTTAATCTGCTTGAGCTTCGAGTTAATGGCTTGTTGTGTGAGTTTAGCTTGGAGAAGGAGGACTGAGCATTCACCAGGTACCGTGCTGAAGGGCCCATACTCTTTTACCGTTTCACTTTAAAAAGAAGAAATTCTGTTGTGTCTCCCCAACACAATGCTAGTGTATGTCCATGTGTCTCTCCACCACAGTGCTAGTGTAGGTCCATGTGTCTCCCAACACAGTGCTAGTGTAGGTCCATGTGTCTCCCCACACAATGCTAGTGTAGGTCCATGTGTCTTTCCACCACAGTGCTAGTGTAGGTCCATGTGTCTCCCCACACAATGCTAGTGTAGGTCCATGTGTCTCTCCACCACAGTGCTAGTGTAGGTCCATGTGTCTCCCAACACAGTGCTAGTGTAGGTCCATGTGTCTCCCAACACAGTGCTAGTGTAGGTCCATGTGTCTCCCAACACAGTGCTAGTGTAGGTCCATGTGTCTCCCAACACAGTGCTAGTGTAAGTCCATGTGTCTCCCCACACAATGCTAGTGTAGGTCCATGTGTCTCCCCACACAATGCTAGTGTAGGTCCATGTGTCTCCCAACACAATGCTAGTGTAGGTCCATGTGTCTCCCAACACAATGCTAGTGTAGGTCCATGTGTCTCCCCAACACAATGCTAGTGTAGGTCCATGTGTCTCCCCAACACAATGCTAGTGTATGTCCATGTGTCTCTCCACCACAGTGCTAGTGTAGGTCCATGTGTCTCCCAACACAGTGCTAGTGTAGGTCCATGTGTCTCCCCACACAATGCTAGTGTAGGTCCATGTGTCTCTCCACCACAGTGCTAGTGTAGGTCCATGTGTCTCCCCAACACAGTGCTAGTGTAGGTCTATGTGTCTCCCCACACAATGCTAGTGTAGGTCCATGTGTCTCCCAACACAGTGCTAGTGTAGGTCCATGTGTCTCCCCACACAATGCTAGTGTAGGTCCATGTGTCTCTCCACCACAGTGCTAGTGTAGGTCAATGTGTCTCCCCCCAACACAGTGCTAGTGTAGGTCCATGTGTCTCCCCAACACAGTGTCACTGACGTCAGCAGTCTGTACTCGTGGCAGAGTCTTGAAGTCACTGACGTCATCATGGCTGTCAAACTCGTGCTTCTTTGAGTACAAGCTGTAGATAATTGCTTGTTTTAATTGGCTTTTTTTATATTGGGATTTCTTTTTGTGTATGTGTGTGATGACACTCGTCTCTCCCACGTTTTCTACATATACACACATTGGCTTCACAAAGCTCTACACAGAGCAAAACGTCGTCACAATAAAAAAACTGGCTATGTACTTGTGCGTCTATACACCTGTACTACCCCTTCACCCTACACATCTCTGTACTCCCTGTATTACTCTGTACTCCACTGGCCACTTTCTCGTGTACTCCTGCCTCTTTCTCCGACTTTTGTTGTGGCATTGCAACAAACATTTTCTCCAGTCAAGAAATTTGCTTTACTTTTGTTTCCCCTGCAACGATCGTAAACAAATTAGATTTGTAAATACGATTTTCAGTCCCAGTAACCAGGAATCTTTTGTTTTCATTATTTTCTTCTCTTGGTGCTACACCAACCTGCCACTCTAGAACATGTGACGCTATACAGGTCAGTGAAACTAGATTGACTTGTAGTTCAAGGGTCCTGTGACAGGGGTCCAGGGATCTACTGGCTTTGATATGGGACCACTCGTTATATCTACTAGTCTTGATATGGGACCACTCGTTATATCTACTAGTCTTCATATGGGACCACTCGTTATATCTACTAGTCTTAATATGGGACCACTCGTTATATCTACTAGTCTTGATATGACACTTGTCCTTTAGAGTGTTGTGTACTCACCTATTAGTGGTTGTAGGGGTCGATACTCAGCTCCTGGCCCCGCCTCTTGGTGTGTACGCATGCGTAAGTGAAAGTATAAGTGCGTAAAGAATGCCAGAAGGAATGTGTGTGTGTGGTATGATTGAATTTGCCTGTAAATGAGCACATACAAAAGGACCTACTTACACTGAAGACAAACAACACAAAAACCACTCTCACGTCATTCTTGTAAAACTGAGCGTTGTTTATCCCTCAGATGTCTGAGGTCAGCAGTTGCGGCCCTTCACTCACTTGAATCTCTCTCGAGTCGTTGATTTGATGATGGGGCCCTCATCACCAAACCCTTAACGATGGTTCGCTGGTTGGAGGGGAGCCTATGTGGGTGTGTTTAACATGCTCCGAATAAAGGTTACATACTCTTTGCATGCAACACCCCACCCCAAGAGGGCTCAGGACTAGGCTTCCACCTCAAATGGGTAGAGTGCCACCATGGCCCATTATAATAATGGGACAGCCTTTCCCCTCTACCATCCCGCTCATTAGTTAAAGCTAAACTTTTCTCGAGACATAAGTCCAGCTTTAAACTTAAGAGTGAGACAGCCGACGGTAGGGCTAACATAGGTCCAAGGTGCCTGCGGTCGGTAGCAGGGCACCCCCCCACTAAAAAAAAACCCACCACTAGGGGAAAAAAAGGGCTGGTTCTACCCAAAGTCCCTAACACATCCTAACTAAATACAATGACTTCTGGACAACACATCAGCTAGTGTTTCTCCCTCTACAGGAGCTGTTAATCGTAGGTCACCATTGAGGTTTCTACAAAATGGGAGAGACAGAACTCCTGAGCAAAACCAGCAAGTCACAGGTGTGGGGTTATCGACAGGTGAGTCTGGTTCACTGGCGCTTGAACTAGCCAGACTCACTCTTGAACAAACTAAAGAACAGCGTGCATTTGCTAAGGAGGAGTTTGATAGAGAGAAGGAGAGGAGACAATTCCATCAGACTGTAGATGACTTCAATTTACAAAGGGCAGTACAGTTTGTTCCTCGTTTTATTGAAGCAGACCCTGAACAGTTTTTCGAAGCATTTGAAAACCAGGCTCGAGCTTTAGGGTGGCCTGAGGTTCATTGGGCGTCACTGGTGCATACTGCGTTGTTTGGTAAGGCACAAGAATTTACTTCTAGCCTGGGAAATGATGACTTTGGAAACTATCGCATTGTGAAAACCACTGTTCTTGGGGCTTATCAATGTATTCCTGCCAAGTATAGGAAAGAATTCAAACTAGGCAGAAGGCAGTTGGGTCAGTCTGCTGTTGATTTTGTCAGACAGCAGACCAGGGCTTTTACAAAGTGGTACAAGGCAAGTGGTGTCGCTGATTTTGAAAATTTGAAGCAGCTCATCTTGGTGGACAACCTACTGGAGTCTGTTAGTCCAGAGGTTCGAGTGTTTCTACAAGATCATTCCTTGCCTACGGCATTGGAAGCAGCCAGGTTGGCTGATACTTTTGAAACTAACCGCTCCTTGTCCGAGCGGTCTTATCTCTTTCCTCAACAGCCTGGTATGAGCAGAGATCGTCAAAGAAAAGTTCCTGAGTGGAGAAATAAAGGTCAAGATGAAGGTGAATCTCGTCAGCAGTCAACTAAAACACCTGGTGAGCAGCGTAACTTCACTCCTGGTCAACCCGGTGAGCAACATCAAACCACTCGCAGTTTGTCATTGGAATTCCTGCATAGAGCTGGTTGTGGAAAGTTGTCTGTCTTTTGGCTGCTGCTTAGCCTAGACAACTGTGGCGTGCACTAAACACTACTCCTTTGTATATAGTGTACATATGTGTAAATAGCACTTTGTTATACTTGGTGAAGGAAAAGACAAAAGTCTTATATAATCACAATTACTTATATAATTACTTATATAATCACAATTACTGACTTAACTCAGTGAAGACGTGTCTTGTGTGCTCTCTGTCAATCTGAAGAAGATGTCCTCTCTTGAGCTACTCTACCAGCAGCTGAAGGAAGAACTGAGGGTAGCTAAGCTTGAGATACAGCGACTGACTGAGGAAAACAAGAGGATTCGTAGTAATCCTCCTGTTGAGAATCCTCAAGCCAGGAAAGGAACCTGGACAGTGGCTAAAACGCATGGGACAAAGTTAAGGCTCAAGAGGACGGGTGGAGAGGTAGAAACAACGAAGACCCAGGAGAATGTTGTGGAAACATCGAACCCATTCTCCGTGCTACCCGATGAATGTGAGTCGACTTCTGGGAGCGTCACGACGAAAGACACAAAGGAAGGTAAAACATTGTTGTTGTTGGGGACAGTCAGGTTAGGTACATGGATAGGGCTTTCTGTTTGATTGATAGGAGTAGGAGACAGAGGGTTTGCTTTCCTGGGGCTGGGATGGAGGATATTGTTAGCCGTCTGGACGACATCATGAGAGGTAATGGGAGCAATCCTATTATCTGTCTCAGTGCTGGAGGCAACGATGTTGGCAGACGTAGGAGTGAGGACCTGACTAGCAGGTTTAGGTCAGCAATAGACATAATTAGGAAGAAGGTGGGAACCCTGTCATATGTGGTATTTTGCCAAGGAGAGGAGTTGGAAATGAATAGCTGTCCAGGGCAATTGGTGTCAATTGCTGGCTGGACAAATACTGTAAGGAAAATTCAGTAACATTCATTGACAACTGGGACCTCTTCTATGGCAGAAATGACATGTATGCCAGGGATGGGGTTCACTTATCCAGGTCTGGGGTGGGGGCACTGGCAACTGCAGTGGAGGGAGCTGTTAGGGCTTTAAACTAGAAATAGTTAGTGGTATGGGTTTTGGGGGGAAAACAGAGAAGTCCCAGTGTAGTAATATTATAAGTTGTAGGAGAACTAGTAATAGGCAGAATAAGGTGGATAGTGGAAAGCTAGTGACACTAGATGACAAGGACAGTAATAGGTATAGTGGAAAAACAGAGATGAGCAGGAAGGGTAAAGAGAAAGGAGGGTCTCTAAATATATATTACACCAATAGTCGTAGTGCTAGGAATAAGATGGACGAGTTACGATTAGTTGCAAGTACGGATAATATTGATGTTTTTGCAATAACTGAGACATGGTTTAATATGAAAAATCGGGACTTGCCTGCCGAATGTCACATTCAGGGTTTTAAATTGTTCCAAGTAGACAGAAGTATCGGGAAAGGGGGTGGGGTGGCACTCTATGTCCGTGATCATTTAAATTGTTGCATAAAAACGGGTATAATGTCTGAATTAACACATACAGAGTCTGTCTGGATAGAATTTTCAGAGGGGTGTGATAAATTGATTTTAGGCGTGATTTACCGTCCTCCAAACTTAGATAGGGAACAAGGGAGACTACTTTGGGAGGAAATTGTTAAGGCCACAAGACACGATAACGTAGCAATTCTAGGGGACTTTAACTTTAGTCAGATTGATTGGAATTTCATGACAGGGAATTTAGAATCTAACGACATTTTAGAAGTAGTTCAGGATTGCTTTTTGAAGCAGTTTGTAACAGAACCTACAAGGGGAAATAACCTACTTGACTTGGTTCTGGCAAGCAAGTCTCCCCTCATTCTACGTCTTACAAGTGAATGTAATTTTAGGGTCTTCAATCTTTCTTCGTAAGGAAGATTTCTAATGCTATGTATTAATTTAGTCATTCTACGCTGAATGTTTTCTAACGAATTTATGTCCATTCTGTAATATGGAGACCAGAACTGAGCTGCGTAATCTAGGTGAGGCCTTACTAATGATGTATAAAGCTGTAATATAACCTCTGGACTTCTGTTGCTAACACTTCTTGATATAAATCCCAGTAATCTATTTGCCTTATTACGTACGCTTAGGCATTGCTGTCTTGGTTTAAGGTTGCTGCTTACCATCACCCCCAAGTCCTTCTCGCAATCTGTATGGCTAAGTTCTACGTTATTTAACTTATAAGTGCTTGGGTTATGGACACTCCGAGCTTCAGAACCTTGCATTTATCTACATTGAACTGCATCTGCCACTTTTCTGACCACGAATTAAGTTTGTCTAAATCTTCCTGAAGTTCTATGACATCTATGTTTGAATCAATTATCCTACCTATCTTCGTGTCGTCGGCGAATTTGCTCATATCACTAGTAATTCCCTCATCAAGGTCATTGATATATATTATAAATAACAATGGGCCTAAGACTGATCCCTGTGGAACACCACTTGTTACAAGTCCCCATTCGGATTTAACCCCATTTATGCACACTCTCTGCTTCCTATTGGTGAGCCATGACTCGATCCATGACAGCACTTTTCCCCAATGCCATGAGCTGCCACTTTCTTTAACAGTCTCTGGTGTGGTACTCTATCAAAAGCCTTACTAAAGTCTAAATAAACAATATCGAATTCTTTATCGTGATCAACAGCCTCAAAAGCTTTACTGAAGAAGGTTAATAAATTAGATAGGCAGGAACGGCCCTCGTGAATCCATGCTGGTATCATTAATCAAATTATGGTTATCTAGATGGCTTCTAATAATATCAGCTATAATTGACTCTAGTAATTTGCCTACAATTGAGGTCAGGCTTATTGGGCGGTAGTTTGACGGTAGTGACTTGTCCCCTGCTTTAAAAATAGGAATTACATTAGCCATCTTCCACATATCAGACACTACTCCTGTTTGAAGAGAAAATTATAAATGTTAGATATTGGTTCACAGAGTTCCATTTTGCATTCTTTAAGAACCCTTGCAAAAGCTCATCAGGACCCGGCGATTTATTTTGTTTCAGTCGGTCCAGCTGTTTCATAATCATTTCGCTAGTGACTGTGATATTACATAATTTATCTTCTTCTGGGCCTCTGTAAAAATTAATTACTGGGATATTATTAATGTCTTCCTGTGTGAAAACCGAGAGAAAATAATTATTAAAAATAGAGCACATATCATTCTCCTTGTCAGTAAGATGCCCAAAGTTATTTTTAAGGGGACCTATCTTATCCCTAACTTTTGTTCTATAAACCTGGAAAAACTTTTTTGGGGTTTGTTTTTGAATCCCTAGCAACTTTAATTTCATAGTCCCGTTTAGCTTTTCTAATTCCCTTTTAACGTCCCTCTTAATGTCAGTATACTGATTTATAAGATGACCTCACCTCTTTTTATGCGCCTATAAATTCCTTTCTTCTGCCCTAAAAGATATTTGAGCCTATTATTCATCCATTTTGGGTCATTTCTACTTGATCTAATTTCTTTATACGGGATAAATGTTCTTTGGGCAGCCTGTATAGTGTTAAGAAAACTGTCATATTGATACCTCTCTTCTTCACCCCAGTCCACAGTTGATAAGTGTTCTCTAAGTCCATTATAATCTGCTAAGCGAAAATCTGGGACCATTACTGAATTATCCCTACTATCATACATCCATTCAATGCTAAAGGTAATTGACTTGTGGTCGCTTGAGCCGAGTTCCTCTGTAATTTTTAAATTATTAACAAGGGTTTCCTTGCTTGCCAGAACCAAGTCAAGTAGGTTATTTCCCTGTAGGTTCTGTTACAAACTGCTTCAAAAAGCAATCCTGAACTACTTCTAAAAAGTCGTTAGATTCTAAATTCTGTCATGAAATTCCAATCAATCTGACTAAAGTTAAAGTCCCTAGAATTACTACGTTATCGTGTCTTGTGGCCTTAACAATTTCCTCCCAAAGTAGTCTCCCTTGTTCCCTATCTAAGTTTGGAGGACGGTAAATCACGCCTAAAATCAATTTTTCACACCTCTGAAAATTCTATCCAGACAGACTCTGTATGTGTTAATTCAGACTTTATACCCGTTTTATGCAACAATTTAAATGATCACGGACATAGAGTGCCACCCCACCCCCCTTCCCGATACTTCTGTCTACTTGGAACAATTTAAAACCCTGAATGTGACATTCGGCAGGCAAGTCCCGATTTTTCATATTAAACCATGTCTCAGTTATTGCAAAAACATCAATATTACCCGTACTTGCAACTAATCTCAACTCGTCCATCTTATTCCTAGCACTACGACTATTGGTGTAATATATATTTAGAGACCCTCCTTTCTCTTTACCCTTCCTGCTCATCTCTGTTTTCCACTATACCTATTACTGTCCTTATCATCTAGTGTCACTAGCTTTCCACTATCCACCATATTCTGCCTATTACTAGTTCTCCTACAACTTATAATATTACTACACTGGACTTCTCTGTTTTCCCCCAAAACCCATACCACTAACTATTTCTAGTTTTAAAGCCCTAACAGCTCCCTCCACTGCAGTTGCCATTGCCCCCACCCCAGACCTGGATAAGTGAACCCCATCCCTGGCATACATGTCATTTCTGCCATAGAAGAGGTCCCAGTTGTCAATGAATGTTACTGAATTTTCCTTACAGTATTTGTCCAGCCAGCAATTGACACCAATTGCCCTGGACAGCCATTCATTTCCAACTCCTCTCCTTGGCAAAATACCAATATGACAGGGTTCCCACCCTTCTTCCTAATTATGTCTATTGCTGACCTAAATCTGCTGATCAGGTCCTCACTCCTACGTCTGCCAACATCGTTGCCTCAGCACTGAGACAGATAATAGGATTGCTCCCATTACCTCTCATGATGTCGTCAGGACGGCTACAATATCCTCCATCCAGCCCCAGGAAAGCAAACCCTCTGTCTCCTACTCCTATCAATCAAACAGAAAGCCCTATCCATGTACCTAACCTGACTGTCCCCAACAACAACAATGTTTTTACCTTCCTTTGTGTCTTTCGTCGTGCGCTCCCAGAAGTCGACTCACATTCATCGGGTAGCACGGAGAATGGGTTCGATGTTTCCACAACATTCTCCTGGGTCTTCGTTGTTTCTACCTCTCCACCCGTCCTCTTGAGCCTTAACTTGTCCCATGCGTTTTAGCCACTGTCCAGGTTCCTTTCCTGGCTTGAGGATTCTCAACAGGAGGATTACTACGAATCCTCTTGTTTTCCTCAGTCAGTCGCTGTATCTCAGCTTAGCTACCCTCAGTTCTTCCTTCAGCTGCTGGAAAGAGTAGCTCAAGAGAACATCTTCAGATTGACAGAGAGCACACAAGCACGTTATTTATAATATATACAATTCCCTCATCATGACCTTGATGAGGAATTACTAGTATATGAGCAAATTCGCCGACGACACGAAGATAGGTAGGATAATTGATTCAAACATAGATGTCATAGAACTTCAGGAAGATTTAGAAAACTTAATTCGTGGTCAGAAAAGTGGCAGATGCAGTTCAGTAGATAAATGCAAGGTTCTGAAGCTCGGGAGTGTCCATAACCTCAAGCACTTATAAGTTAAATAACGTAGAACTTAGCCATACAGATTGCGAGAAGGACTTTGGGGGTGATGGTAAGCAGCAACCTTAAACCAAGACAGCAATGCCTAAGCGTACGTAATAAGGCAAATAGTTACTGGGATTTTATCAAGAAGTGTTAGCAACAGAAGTCCAGAGGTTATATTACAGCTTTATACATCATTAGTAAGGCCTCACCTAGATTACGCAGCTCAGTTCTGGTCTCCATATTACAGAATGGACATAAATTCGTTAGAAAACATTCAGCGTAGAATGACTAAATTAATACATAGCATTAGAAATCTTCCTTACGAAGAAAGATTGAAGACCCTAAAATTACATTCACTTGTAAGACGTAGAATGAGGGAGACATGATCGAGGTATACAAGTGGAAAATGGGTATTAAAAGGGGATATAAATAAGGTCTTGAGGATATCTCTCCAGAGAGAACCCGCAATAATGGATTCAAGTTAGATAAGTTTAGATTTAGAAAGGATATAGGAAAGTATTGGTTTGGAAATAGGGTAGTTGATGAGTGGAACAGTCTGCCTAGTAGGGTTATTGAAGCTAGGACCTTGGGTAGTTTCAAATTTAGGTTGGATAAATTCATGAGTGAGAGGGTTGGATTTGATGGGACTGCCATGAGTGGGTAGAATTGTGAAAGCTTATTTCTTGGGTAGCAATGAAAATTGGGTTGAGCAAATATTCTGTTAGTGGGACGGATTGTGAAGGACTTGCCTAGTATGGGCCAACAGGCCTGCTGCAGTGTTCCTCCTTTCTTATGTTCTTATGTTCTTATGTTCTTAGGTGTAATATACCGACCTCCAGGCTTGGATCACGATAGGGAGACTTCTTTGGGACGAAATTGTTAGGGCTTCTAGGCACAATAACGTAGTGATAGTAGGATTTTAACTTTAGTCATATTGACTGGACTTCTTTTTACCGAATCTGGAGTCCAGGGACTTTATGGGTAGTTCAGGACTGTTTTCTGAAGCAGTGTGTGACGGAGCCTACCAGAGGTAATAATTTGCTCGACCTAGTATTGTCAAATAAAGAAACTCTTGTAAAAAAATCTGGAGATCATGAAGAGCTTGGAGCTAGTGATCACAAATCCATTACCTTTAATATTACATGGGAGTACGAGAATAGGGATAATACGGTAAAAGTTCCTGATTTTCGTTCTGCCGATTATATTGGACTTAGGGAACACCTGTCTAATCTCGACTGGGGTAATCTGGCTAACGATTACGATGGGATCTGCGTTTATGATTTTTTTCTTAATAATGCACAACGTGCACAGAGTATGTTTATTCCCCAGAGAAATTTAGGTCAAATAATAACGATCCCAAATGGATTAACAGGAGGCTAAAACATCTATTAGGGGAGAAAAGAGGAATTTATAGGCGCATCAAAAGAGGAGATTTAACATTATTGACCAATATGTTCAG
Organism: Cherax destructor; assembly: GCA_009830355.1. Lineage (NCBI taxonomy): Eukaryota > Metazoa > Arthropoda > Malacostraca > Decapoda > Parastacidae > Cherax > Cherax destructor. Next base: position 3,668 of record WNWK01000564.1, on the reverse strand, counting down.
TTGAAAAGAGAAGTAAAAAAGGGGGTTAGAAAGGCTAAACGTGACTATGAGATTAAGGTTGCTAATGAATCAAAGACTAATCCAAAGGGTTCTTTCAAGTGTACAGGACGAAAGGTGAGGGAAAAGGTGGACCTCTGAAAATTGGGAATGGACAGCTGACGGATAACGAACTGGAAATGTGTTCTCTATTTAATGACTATTTTTGTCAGTCTTTACACAAGAAGACGTAAATGAATTCCAGAAATTAACAATTATTCAGTTCCTGAAGAATTCAAATTAACTAATATTACTGTCACGGGGATATGGTTATCAAACAGATAGATAAACTGAAGCAAAATAAGTCCCCAGGACCCGACGAGTTGTTTTCAGGGTACTTAAAGATGCAAGATGGAACTTAGTCAGCCATTAACGAATGTGTTTAACACGTCCATCTAACTGGTGTTGTGCCAGAGATGTGGAAGATAGCTAATGTAGTTCCTATATTCAAATCAGGGGATAAGTCTAGTCCATCAAATTACCGTCCAATAAGCCTCACGTCTATAGTAGGCAAATTATTAGAATCAATTATAGCTGATATTATCAGAAGTCACCTTGAAGAACATAATTTGATTAATGAATCTCAGCATGGGTTTACGGAGGGTCGTTCCTGCCTGACAAATTTACTGACGTTTTCAATAAAACATTTGAGGCAGTAGACAGTGATAAAGAATATGATATAGTTTACTTGGATTTCAGTAAGGCCTTCGGAAAAATAAACACATAAGCAGTATAATGTGATCCTTTATTGACAACGTTTCGCCCACGCAGTGGCTTATCGAGTCACAGACAGATCTGCCTCAGGTAGATCTGTCTGTACTCGACCCTCGGGGTCATAGATCATACACTTTAGTGTTTATTTCCATGTGTCAGTATTTTACCTTATTTCAAGGCCTTCGATAGAGTACCTCACAAGAGACTCTTAAGAAGGTGGCAGCTCATGGTATAGGAGGTAAAGTTCTAGCATGGATAGAGGCATGGCTTACCAATAGAAAGCAGAGAGTTTCCATTAATGGGTCAAATCTGAAGGGGGATTTGTCACCAGTGGCGTTCCACAAGGATCAGTTTTGGGCCCATTGTTGTTCATAATTTACATAAATGACCTTGATGAAGGAATTGCAAGTGACATGAGTAAATTTGCTGATGATACAAAAATAGGCCGTATAATTCATTCTGAGGAGGATACCAATGAACTCCAGGAGGATTTGGATAAATTAATGTCTTGGTCTGAAAAGTGGCAGATGAAGTTCAATGTGGATAAGTGAAAGGTGCTAGTCGTTGGTAATGAAAATATCCCTCGAATTTATAAACTAGGTGAAGTTGAGCTTGATCATACAGAATGTGAAAAGACTTGGGAGTCATGGTAAGCAGAAATCTAAAGCCAAGACAACAGTGCCTAAGTGTGCGCAATAAGGCTAACAGATTACTAGGATTTATTTCAAGAAGTATAAGCAACAGAAGCCCAAAAGTTATTTTACAGCTCTATACATCACTAGTGAGACCTCATTTGGATTATGCAGCTCAGTTTTGGTCTCCTTACTACAGGATGGATATAGATTCATTGGAGAACATACAAGAAAGAATGACTAAAATGATTTACAGTATAAGAAATCTCCCGTATGAAGATAGACTTAGAGGCATTGAATCTCCACTCTCTGGAGGGACGTAGAATGAGGGAGATATCATCGGGTGTACAAGTGGATGATGGCATAAACAAGGAGATATTAATAAAATACTGAGGATATCGAACCAAGTAAGAACCAGAAATAACGGATTTAAATTGGATAAATTTAGATTTAGAAAGGACATAGGCAAGTACTGGTTTTCGAACAGAGTTGTAGATGCGTGGAACAATCTTCCGAGTAGGGTGATAGAGGCTAGGACCTTGGGTGGCTTTAAAAAGAGATTGGACAAATATATGAGTGGGAGGGGCTGGGTTTGATTAGTGTCGTGAGTACAGGAGTAAATTCTTAGGTAGTGGTGGTTTTGATAAGGACCTGCCTTGTATGGGCCAGTAGGCCTTCTGCAGTGTTCCTCCATTCTTATGTTCTTATGTTACCCACTCATGCGCGAGTCCCACTCAAATCCAACCCCTCTCACTCATGAATTTATCCAACCTAAATTTGAAACTACCCAAGGTCCTAGCTTCAATAACCCTACTAGGCAGACTGTTCCACTCATCAACTACCCTATTTCCAAACCAATACTTTCCTATATCCTTTCTAAATCTAAACTTATCTAACTTGAATCCATTATTGCGGGTTCTCTCTTGGAGAGATATCCTCAAGACCTTATTTATATCCCCTTTGTTAATACCCATTTTCCACTTGTATACCTCGATCATGTCTCCCCTCATTCTACGTCTTACAAGTGAATGTAATTTTAGGGTCTTCAATCTTTCTTCGTAAGGAAGATTTCTAATGCTATGTATTAATTTAGTCATTCTACGCTGAATGTTTTCTAACAATTTATGTCCATTCTGTAATATGGAGACAGAACTGAGCTGCGTAATCTAGGTGAGGCCTTACTAATGATGTATAAAGCTGTAATAACCTCTGGACTTCTGTTGCTAACCTTCTTGATATAAATCATAATCTATTTGCCTTATTACGTAGCTTGGCATTGCTGTCTTGGTTTAAGGTTGCTGTTCCATCACCCCCAAGTCCTTCTCCAATCTGTATGGCTAAGTTCTACGTTATTTAACTTATAAGTGCTTGGGTTATGGACACTCCCGAGCTTCAGAACCTTGCATTTATCTACATTGAACTGCATCTGCCACTTTTCTGACCACGAATTAAGTTTGTCTAAATCTTCCTGAAGTTCTATGACATCTATGTTTGAATCAATTATCCTACCCTATCTTCGTGTCGTCGGCGAAATTTGCTCATATCACTAAGTAATTCCCTCTCAAGGTCATTGATATATATTATAAATAACAATGGGCCTAAGGCCATCCCCGTGGAACACCACTTGTTACAAGTCCCCATTCGGATTTAACCCCATTTAGCCACCTCCCCTTCCTATTGGGAGCCATGACTCGATCCATGACAGCACTTTTCCCTAAAGTTTAATTTAAAAGGATATGGGAAAGTATTGGTTTGGAAATAGGGTAGTTGATGGTGGAACAGTCTCCATTTGGGTTATTGAAGCAAGGACCTTGGGTAGTTTTAAATTTAGGTTGGATAAATTCAGAGTGAGAGGGTTGGATTTTGAGGGGAATGCACATGAGTAAATAAAATTATCAAAGCTTATTTCTTGGGAGCATTGAAATTGGTTGAACAAATATTCTATTAGTGGGATGGAATGTGAAGGATCTTTCCTGTTGGGCCCAGCAGGCCTGCTGCAAATTTCCTCCTTTCTTATGTTCCAAAAGTTATGTTCTTATGTAGTGACTTAAGAACATAAGAACATAAGAAAGGAGGCACTGCAAAAAGGCCTGGCCCTTAAAGGCGAGTCCCTTTAAAACACCGCACCTGAATTTCTCCTGTACTCCGCCCCCTAATCAAACCCAGCCCCCCCACTCATATATTTGTCCAAAACTCTTTTAAAACCCAAGTCCGGCTCTTCCCCTACTCGGAAGATTGTTCCCGCATCTCAACTCTTTTAAAACCAAAAACCTTTTCCCCTGTCCT